>ML808701.1:7837-21301 GCA_009831015.1 Picea engelmannii | reverse complement strand
CAGGTTGTTTGGTACAGGTTGGTGCATGGTTGATGCACTTGTTTATGGTACATGTTGATTACAGGTTGAGGTACATGTTGATGCATGGTTCAGGTTTATTGGTACAGGTTTACAATGATATATCTCACAGTGATAATGTGACAATGGTTCCACCATTCTACTTCTACTTCAGGGTGGCAGGATGGGGCAAGGACATGTGGTTATAACCACCTTTCGGTTGTAGCCGGAGAACATAGGGGGTTGTAGCCTCCTTTTGGTTGTAGCCAGAAAATTGGGGAGTTGGAGCTTCCCTCAGGTTGTAGCCTGAGAAACTAGGGGGTTGGAGATTCCTTCCAGTTGCAGCTGGAAAAAAAAGGAAGTTGGTGCTTCCAATGAATGTAATTCTTCAAGACATATAAGAAAAAGCATTCCGTGGTTTTCTCCCGATTTGGGTTTCCATGTAAAACACTGGTGTATTGTGTATGTGTGTGATTGTTTATTTCTTACTACCCATTATTGGATAATAATTCTACATTGATATAACATTTGAAGAAAAATGATTATAATTATGCTATTACTGATTCACCCCCACTCTTAGTAATCCAACATGTGTACACACACACACACACACACACACACATATATATTACAATGGTTATACATATATGGTCCGATTCATATTATACAAGTTACAAGGACATGGTAGTCTCGACTTTGTTGTTATGATTGTGGTACCTTAAAGATTTGTGTTTGAAAAAGTTTTGAAAGTTTTAACACATATAGGATAATATCCACACAACACACATATATTACATGTTGTATCAATATGATCTGAAATATATATCTTATAAACATTGTATTGCATGACCGACGATCTTAATTATGGTTATAAAGTATTGGGAGTTCATATATTATTTGATGTTGAAGTTTCGAATACATGTGGGACACCCTATATACATACAACCCACGTTATGTTTATAACATATGTTGGACATTGTTATATTGTCGATGGTGGTTAATGTGGTAGGTGGTTGTGTTGGTAACATGTGACCCTGAATGAGTTGGCGCTTACTTGGCACCTGCTGGTTGCTTGAGGTTTTGATGTGGCTTGCCTTGGGTTTAGCAAGTGATTAATGTTGGTTGACACCCCAACACGACTTGACCAACATTTAATGCACCAGCTTCTTGTTCGAGTTACCACTTTGGGTTTTGGCATTCGGTTCATTCGTTAGTGGTTTGGAAGAAGTTGAGCTCTGGTAACTGCATCAATCGCTTGAAGGCGCCTTTTAACCCGCACAACACCATGTACTAGGGTTTAGATTCCCTGTCATCTAATGTGATTTTTTCATAATAGTTTATGCCCGGATATGTAACTACATGTTGTGCTTGACATTCTATGCTTTCATGCTCTTTTTTAAAGGAAAATGAAGTTGTTATGCTCTAGGTTTTAGTAGATATGAAGGCATAAAAGATTGAATGGTATGGTGGATGATTTCATTCATTGATTGCCAAATTTATGGATGTTGGTTTCCCATTTACCATATTGGTTGATTGGTATGTGGATGCTTATAGTGTATTAAAATGGCAGAGTCTGGTGTTGATGGGTCTTTTGTATTTTAGTGTTGCATTTAAAGTGGTTGCATGCAGACTCTGCATTGTTTCTTTCTTGAAATAAAAGTATCCTATGACCATATGTTAAAATAAACGATTGTTTCTGTGGTTTTTATTCGCATGCACATTGTAGTCGGGCCAAGCCCAAAGAAAACGTTTTTTGGGTCAAAGCCTTCTTCACATCAACATTTTATTGTTCAGAAACCATAACCTTGTAAAACCCTTGTCAAATTGACTATGGTCGTTGTTTGGGTCAGATGCCTGAAGAACGAAAAGAAAGAAAATAAAAGAGACAACTTTGCCTCTGCATATTACGATTGAATTTCGTCACACCTGATTCTGAAATCATTTTTTTTTAAAGTGACCCATTAGGCCTCGCAAGGTTAATGGTCATGCTTCTAGTAGCATTTATTGTTTCAATAAAGATTTTAACTCCTTGAAAGTTGTGACACCTCTGTCATGGTTGAATATTATTTTAAATTGTTGGTTCAAATCATTTAACAAATGATGTCGATGGAGTTTGGAGTCAAATTATTCTCCATTGTTATTCAATATGCTTAAAGTTGCTCGCCCATCATCAGATTTGATTTTGTGACATGTGGCCACAACATGGATATAACATTGTGATATTGATTGATATCATTGATGCGTTATACACGTTTGTTATCCCTTTGCAAGCAAACACTTGATTCGATTCGGGGTCTGATTGAAAGGCATTAACATTCGAGTAATAACTAATGAAATCGATCGTTTGAAATACATATAGAAGAAGTGTTTTAATTAATTTTTGGATGACTCTGTTTACCTGAAGTTTCACATTCGATGGCTGGCAGTAATATATAATGGTTGATTAAGGACAAAAAATGGTGTTCTATAGGGAATATAAGTGGATTTTGATCATTTGTAAACAATGAAAAATTCCTAGAATGTGACAATGAATATTTTGTGAACAATGTGGGTGGTGACAAAACTTTGTGAGACATTTTTCAACTCTGTTTTCAAAATGAATAATTTGGTGATGGAATGAGAGATTAATAAAGTATAGACCGACTTTATTTATTGAACACTATGGTTGTATGATGACTATAATTTTGCTTGTTGGAATTATAAGAGATGAATGTTGATGGAGATAATTGTAATGTAAGCATGCCCATTTTATTTTCCCTTCATTCTTAACATTTTTCATCCATTACAATCCCTATTCATTAACCCAAATTTCTGTTTCATTCCCATGCTTAAATTATGATTGTAATAAGTGTTTCATGGAAGAATTATATAAGTTGAGAAGGGAGTGTTCAGTTTGTTTGATCTCTGCTCTTGTTCATACCCAAAAAATGACGATGATAATGATTTTATGGAACTAGTCATGGTAAATGAACAATCTATATTGCACTTCCCGGTCATACTTACCATTTTCCGCTTATTACAAACCTGATCATGTAATCCAAAGATCCCTGTAAATTCTTGTTCTGAGTAATTACTAATTCAGGAATGTGGAATGCATATTGATTGCCTGCATACATATTGTTATGTATAGAGCCAAGTCTAAACTATTGTTTTGAAAATTTTTAGATGATGGATTAGTCATGCTCTGGTTCTGATATTTTTGAATGTGTGTTAGAGTGATATTTTTCAGCAGAGACAGTCATAGCAGGAGGAGTAATAATAGAGGTAGAGGATTGGGTCCCTGGAAAAGGGGTAACAAAAGATTAAGGTTCTCTATACACTTTGATGCAGATTCAGAAGAGTTTAATCAATTGTTGCAAACAAGGTTCCTCATAATTCCACTCCTTTAGTTGTGCCAAAATAGATGACTGGCAAGATATTGTGCACCCTCCTCCTAGACACTCACAAGGATGGACAAATATTGATAACCTATAACAACCTCCCTTCCATACTTGTCCCACTGGTTCATTTCCACCACCTCCTTCACATAAACATTTGCAGCCTCAATCCCAAGCTTCACATTCCCATCATAAGGCCAAAATCACTGAGCTTGAAGGCAACCCTCAGGAAGAAAAAGTAGCAACATCCAAGTCAAAATCAGCACATGAATCTTCTCATTCACTCACTTCCCATATGCAAGAGAATGATCAGAAATGTGCTAAGGAAGATTCATCAATTGGAAGAAATGAAGGGGCTAAGAGAAGCTATAGCAAGAGAGGGGAAACCTCTCACAGTAAATATGGTTTCTCATGATCAATTTGATTGATTTCTTTGGCACTTGTATATGGACTTGTTCACACTTTATTTTGGACAACATATCATTTTTGGACAACTCATTAAAGTAATTAGGGTGTCCCCACTTATTAGTTTTGTTGATGTTTTTGTAGTTGCGGGAGGTATTAACCTCCAAGAGTAACCTTTTTACTTATATTAGAATATTCTGGAATTAAGAGAAACATTAAACATATGTGCAGAAACCCTAGAAGAGAATTCAGCCAAAGGAGAATATTTATAAAGAAATAAGAAACCTAGAAAGAGAAGTCGACCCTGCTAGAAAAAGTCAAAGTAAATTATATTTTCCAGAAAAGACAGGTCGACCTTGTGGGAAAAGTTCACTGGCAGAAAAAGTATAAATAAGGTGATGTCTTAGATCATTTGAACACTCACTCACTTAAAGTGTGCAAGTCTAAGGAGGAACTGTAGTGGCAACTAGGGTGCATGTTTGGAGAGCTGCAGTTGCAGTTGGAGAGGGTGCAAGTCTTGAGGAATAATGTAGAAGTCTTTCTGGTATTTCTCTTGTGCTTCTCTTGGTATAAGGTACCATATATTTGTATGGTTATTGTGTTGTTGTTGCAACAATATTGTGGCTAGGGTTTATTTGTTGGTTCTGGAGTAGGCTTGTCGTAATTATTCTAAGTAAAGGTTAGTGTGCTCGGGGGTGGCATATATTAATGCCTATGGTTGGGTGACAATGATGTGACATTGTCTATGGTTAAATGAGCATACCAAAATTTTAACATGGTTTTAGAGCTAGTTTCCTTCGTAACAGTCTAACCGCTGGAAGGAAGATCCTCAGTTACAGTTGCTGTGCCAGTTCCTTCATGCGAGTTCTTTCTTTCCAGTTCCTTCGTGCTAGTTGCAGTTCCAGTTGCAACACCAGTTGCACTGCCAGTTGTAGTGAAAATTTCTGTGAAGTATTGGGACTATTTTTTGGTTGTCCTAGTGTTCCTTACCCTAGCACATATCCAACTACCTTTAGATTGCAAGTTGGAGCACTTTTAAATTTTAGGATTTGTCGTTGCTGCCACTATTTTCCAAAGGTATGTACTTGTATATGTTTTGTATCACTATATTAAGGGTGTTTGTAGGAGAAGGGATCTTTTGTCCAAGCAACATTTGTAGATCCAGAGGGATCTCATATCCAACACTTTCAGAGGAACAACACACTCTAGGTTTTCATATTAGGTTTGATATTCCTTATATTGTTGCGGTTTAAGTATGTGTTGTAACCAGAGTAGAAATAGTTATTGTTAGCTTAGTAATACTTGATTATTGTTGGTATGCCTACCATGCTCATATTAATAATGCACTCATTTACAAGATAAATTGATCTCCTCTAGGATATGTTCTTGGTTGACCTTGTTCTGGGCAAGTTATCTTGTAAACTCAATGGAGGTTACCAGGTAGGAAGTGGAGTGGATCAGAAGAGTACTTCCAGATGGTTCTTCAGTTTGGGATTAGTGTGATCTCATGGTTGAGTAGGAAGCATACGTCAGTGGCACTCAGTACAACAGAGACAAAGTTTATAACAACCAGTATTGCAAGCTGTGAAGCAATGTGGCTTTGAAAGTTTCTTGCACGAATTCATCCAAGACATGATGCAGAAGGGACTTGTGAAACTCCAGTACACATCCACAGATGAGTAGCATTGGGAAGACATTCTCCCAGATTGGTCATGCTGATTTGACCAAGGGAGAATGATACATTCACTCACAGGATTAGCCATGCTAATTTGGCTAGTGGTGAATGGCCCAGGTGTAGTCTTTCTCCTATTAGTCATGTTGATTTGACGAGGAGTGGAAATACTCGAGGTGATCCAAAGACAATATTGGCATGAAACAGAATGTCCACTCTCATTGAGAGGGAGGTGTGTTGTTTATTCTCATGCCGACTAACCCCTATGGCCAAGGATTCCTTGAATCAATATTACAACTGAGGGGGTATTGCACTGTCAGACCTGATGAGAGAAGAAACATCGCATGCATAGTCGTGAGGACTATGTGAGTAGCTTCATTCTATTGGATGAGAATATAACTATGGTTGATGGAATATTGTAGTAGTTGTGTGGTACTAGTTGATTGATGCATAGTTATAGAGACATCGACTATGACTTTGGTTGATGGCATATTGTAGTAATTGTGTGTTACTAGTTGATTGCTGCATAATCATAGGTATGACTATGGATGAGAGAATATTGTAGTAGTTTTGATACTAATTGATTGATGCATAGTCATATGGATCCTGACTATGGTTGAGGGTATATTGTAGTAGTTGTGTGCTACTAGCTAATAGTTGCATAGTCATGGAGGTGACAGACTATGATTATGGCTGAGGGAATATCATAGTGATTGTGTGCCACTAGCTAATTGTTGCATAATCATAGAGACTACTGTATTGCATGGTGGTTTGATTGTAGGAGAGATACATTATGTCTCTGGATAGTAGCTGTGTGCTACTTGGAGTGGTTGTGCACCACTGGATAGTAGTTATGTACTACTATGGATCGACACAGTCATGTTCCACTAGATGGAATTGTAGTAGTTGTGCCGCTATTAACTGATTTTCATGGAGACTACCAGTTAACATTGGGAGTAACTAAGTGTTACTTGATTGCATATATTGTGACAGATGATTCGAGCTATCGATGGAATTGTGGAAGTTGTGTGCTGCCATCTGATTGCAGAGTAATCAATGGAATACTAAATGAAGAACATATTATTTAATACCTCCCTAACTAAGAGGGAGTGTTGATGTTTTGGTAGTTGCGGTAGGTGTTAACCTCCGAGAGTAACCTTTGTACTTAGATTAGAATATTTCAGAAGTAAGAGAACCATTAAAAAAATGTGTGGAAACCCTAGAATAGAAGTCGGCCCAAGGAGAATAATAATAAAGAAATAAGAAACCCAGAAAGAGAATTTGGCCCTGTTAGAAAAAGTCAAAGTAAATTATATTTTCCAGAAAAAACAGGTCGGCCCTATGGGAAAGTTCACTAGCAGAATAAGTATAAATAAGGTGATGCCTTAAATCATTTGAGCACTCACTCACTTAGAGTGTGCAAGTCTAAGGAGGAACTGTAGTGGCATCTAGGGAGCATGTTTGGAGAGTTGCAGTTGGAGACGGAACAAGTTTGGAGGAATAATGTAGCAGTATTTCTAGTATTTCTCTTGTGCTTCTCTTGGTGTAAGGTATGCTATCTTTGTATGGTCATTGTGTTGTGGCTACAAAAATATTGTGTATAGGGTTTATCTATTGGTTCTGAAGTAGGATTTCCAAACTTATTCTAAGTAAAGGTTAGTGTGCTCGGGGGTGGAATATGTGAATGCCTATAGTTGGGTGACAATGATGTGACATTGTCTATGGTTAAACGAGCATACCAAAATCTTAACAAGTTTTATTTAGTACCCTTATCATATTATTATTATTATTATTTATTAACTTACTTGAAAACTCTCCTATTAACTAACTAATTGTTATTTAATGAGTTAACTAAAAGTGGTTGAGTGATTCAACTACCTTGGAGATATTAAAAGGAGGAAAGATGGACATCAGTAAAGAGGAGGAACACATTTCTCTGATAAGGTTTGCTCTTACTTCCAAGTGAGATTTCATTACTACATTCATCTTTGATTTCTAAGCTAAGACACTTCTTGTGATAACATGGTCTGTTGAAGGTGATGAAAAACTAGGACCAAGGAGCATTGAATTCTGATATGCTTCCAGGTTGATTTTCCGTTTGATAGTCTGCAGAATTCTTTTGGTTTTTGGATTAATTTCTCAGTGCTAATTAGGATTCTTGTGCTGAGTCATAACATAGTGCAAGATGTGGTTGTTGGCTTATCTTTACATCATTCTTGGTCTGATTTGAAGTCACCAGTGGCCTATGTGTGTGTTATCTAGGATTATAGACTTTCATCTGGTTGATACTTTGAAAGTATGTGAAGTGTATTGGCTGTTAAAGAATAAATGAATAAAATCATTGATGGTTTTGCAATTCTCTTGGTCTTTCTTAATTCTATCAGATTATGTGATTTTGCTTCTTTTTCATAAATTATTATTTAAAAAAAATCAGACTTCTTTATTTCAGTTTTCATTTGATAAATGATAAAAAATAGCAATTGGTCTTTAAGTTTAATAGATTAAAGCTAGCCCGCAGGGGTGTAGACCTATTGGCAAGTGCTGTGTAAATGGAAGGAAATATGTAAAAGAGGTCTCAAGGTCAATTCTCACCCCGATTTATCTGAAGGCATGCTTGCGAGAGGTGCGATTCTCCCTAGGAGTTATAAGGCAAATGACAGGATTCAACCCCATGTCACGTGAGTACGATACTGCCGTCATTACCGATTCCCCTAGTCATAAAAAAAAAAAATAGCTTAAAGCTTAATTGAACTTGCAATAAGGCTATAAGTTAGGGTGATAATCCCTCCTATCTTGTCTTATCTAGGCAAGATTCAATTTTTTTTTTGAGGAGGGATTCCATCTCTTTTCCTCAAAATTTTCTTTGGCGAGCATACTGGGAATGAAAGACTCCATTTTCATTTCCCTGGTTTGTCTTTTTTGTACACTTGTAAATTTATTGTTTATATTTACTGCTTTAATTTTTGTTTGTTGTCTGTTTATAACTTGTATATTTTTTCTTAGATTCCTCTCTTGAATCATGAATATACCCACTCAAAGACATCTTAACCTAGGTAATAGTCTAGAGGATCAAACCAACATTACCCTTACCTTGTACAATCTCATTCTTGAGACTGTCAATAGTCATGTTGAACTGAATCGTTCTTGGGAAATTGTTTATGAAGAGGCCTAAATTAGGGAACACTGGGATTCCTGTAAGAGGATGATTAGAAACCATCCTCGTCATTAGTTTCATGTCATGATCATGCCTACCCCTGATCAATCAAAATTTCCTAAAGACCCTGTCAATCAGAACAACTTCTCATTTACCTTATTTCAAGAAATCCTAATAAATTCTCGTACTAGGGCTGAGTTACAACGATATTGGGAAGTTATTACTGTTGAAGTTCGTCTCCATCAAGATTTGGATGATCAAAGGAGACAAGCCCTCGAGAAACCCCGACATTAGAACATCTTATATCTTGTTTCTCCCGTATATCTCGATGAATACAAGGTTGATCACCTGAATTTCCTCTCATTCCTGAAGTAGGAAGAAGAAACGTTGTCCTCCAAGGAAAACAACCTAAGCTTCATTGTTCTTTGTTTGATTCGGCTAGTTCCTCATCCTCTCCGCTTCCTTATGTCTTCAAAATATCAGGCACTAGTAGTGGAACAGGAAGTAGTGGTTATGGAGGTGGCACTAGTAGTTCATCTTCTTCACAACCTTCTTCCTCAACTTCGATCGAGAGTATCTATAGCCATGTTGTTAATGTCCAATCTACCACAAATTCAGCCAAGGTCATTAAGAAATATGCCTTATTTCAATTTGAGAAAGATGTTACTACCACTCCATGGCAAGTTTCTTCTCCTTTGAATCTTGTACCTGCAACCAATCCTTTGCCAAAGTTCAAAGATCATTTCCTAAGTTCTTATGAAATGACACTATCTCCACATAAGAGAATTTGATTGATTTTTCAAATGCATGTCATAATATCGATGCGAATGACAATGATACCTATATGTGTTTATTTGTGAATTCTCTAGAAGGAAAAGCTACAATTGACTTCTTTCATTTTCCTTCAAAAATCTTCTCCACCTCGGAGGAGTTGGTCTATTGGTTCAAGTCCACTTTTGGATAACCCAAGAGTCCAACCGATTGGTTGAAGGAGTACAATAACGTTATTTATAACAAAGGTGAAACCATTAAGGATTTTAATCTTCGCTTCACCAAGTTATATAATCAACTCCCTAAATTGATTAGACCTAAAACTCAAGCCGCATTCATGCATTACTACAATGCCTTACCCTCTTCTTATCGTCATAGATTGGAAGAGAAAGACATAGATAATATTGGATCTTCCCTTCAGAATTTTTTGGAGTACGAAGAGTAGCTAGACATAAATGGTATTCCTAGAGAGGACTATGCCAGGCCAACTAATATGTCTATCATTTTGCAGCTTATTAAAGACATCAATAATCACATGATTTCTTTTGAAAGGGAGGGAATTGCGTCTACTTCCACAGTCAAGGCTTCTACTCAGGTTACTACTAAAAATTTCGTGAGCAATAATTTTCAACCAAAGGCCACATTTCCCAGAGCGTGGTGTAACTTTTGTGAAGAACATCATGATGAAAGCACTTGTGAAGTCAAGAAAAATGCGAGGGATTGAATATTTGGAAAAAAACTAGATACTACCATTGTTGTCTTAGATTGGACCCCGCATGATGATGTTATGGTAGTTAATACCAGAAATAAATTATATGCCAATAATGGCAAAGTTGATTCTTCCAAGACTACTTCTGCCCCTAGCACATCCTCTCAAAATACAGGCTCATAAGCTTCGCACCATTCTATCAATCATCAAGTCATTGCTCCTTCTTCAAAATATAACATTTTAAATCAGTTGGCTCACATAAAAGTTGATGTTACTCTTTTGTATATGGTAACTGTACTAGAACAACAACATCTTAGAGATTTCATGGAAGGTAAAACTTCCAACATAGGCAATATGATGGAAGATTACAATGAAGAGGAGTCTCATGTAAATAGGATAGGTGTAAATAACTTTAGGATGTCTGTAAATTACTCCCCTTTCTACATTTATATAAAGATTTTAGACAAAATATCCCATTGTTGCCTCATTGATGATGGCTCAGGCCCAAGTGTCATGTCAAAGATCATTATGGAAGAGTTATGCCTCTCTTGTACAAACGAAAATGCAAGAAGCATACTCTCCTATAATAATCAACAAAAATCCATGATTGGTGAGATCAAAGATGTAAATTTAGTACTTTGTGTACATCCAAAGATATCTACCACCCTTAACATTCAAGTTATTGATATTCCTGTCAGTGGATACTTAATTATTTTGGGGAGGGATTGGAAAGCCCTAACATGTGGCTACTTGTCTTTAGACGGGTCACATCCATCTATCCCTAAGGATGGAAAGAACATCATTGTTCTCAGAGAAGATCGTATATCACCTTACATTGAGAAAGTTCGTCAACTAAATGTCAATTATGTTGAGGAGAGCCTGGGTGTTTACTCTATTTTCACAGAAGAAGATGACTTGGCACGTGAACAATTTGACTATGATGATGGAATGTGGCATACTCACTTTGATGGTGCATGCTCTAGCGAGGGAAATGGAGTTGGTATTATCTTTTACTCACCTGTAGGAAACATTTACAACTTTTCCTTCAAGTTAGAATTTGCTTGCACCAACAAAGTTGTTGATTTTGAATCCCTATTGTTAGGTATCGATAATGCTTATAATATGGGTTTTGGTCATATTACCGTATTTGGTGATTCTAATCTTGTGGTTAGTCATGTTATAAAAATTTATAATCCCAATAAAAAGATGATGAAAAGGTACACTTAGGTCGTTTAGGCCTTGATTTAAAATTTGTTATCTTTCAACATCACTCACATAAAAAGGGAGCTTAACACAATGGTTGACAAGTTGATAGTTTTTGTTGCTCGACAACTATTACCGTAGCGAATTGATTGCACTTTTATGTCTCTATATCGTCCACATATTCCTGACAATGGTGAATCATGGTTGGTTTTCCAAAATGATGAGGATATTTGTGCTTTCTTACATAATGAACCTCTTAAGCCTAAGTAAGTGATTTCTATTGAATATGATAAGTTTTTGAAGGGCTTGACTCCTCTTGAGAGTTCATTTACAAGTGATGTTGGTAAAAAATAAAATGTTGTAGAAGAGGAATCAAAAAGGAAAGTTGGAGACATTGTCTCCATGAACATTGGAACCTTAGATGATCCCAAGATTCTTAAAATAGGAGCTCAGTGTTCACAAGAAGAAAAAGGAAAATTCATGGACTTGTTTTGTGAATTCAAGGACATCTTTGCTTGGTCATATGAAGATCTTCGTGGTTTTTATCCCAACGTCATCCAACATGCCATTCCTATCAAGGAAGGGGAGAAACTAGTAAGGTATATGTAATATCCCTAAGGCCAAACCCAATTGTAAATGTAAATGCAAATGTACTTAAGCTGGTGAGCTGTCTGACATCATTTTGTATGCACCTTTCATGGCATAGTGCGCACATGTACTGCACAGTGAAATGATGAAGTGTGCACATTCCAGGATACTGCGTGCAACATCTTAAGTGCACGCGATTGTGAGGCTAGAGAGCCTTTGTGTATATGCTATGTTTTATAGGCTGGTGAGCCAGTTATTATAAGCTAGGATGAATATGTTTTGATTAGGCCAAAGAGGATAGATGTTAAAGGCCAGTGCGCCTATTTTTGTACATGTCTCATAATTAATATAAAATACATCGTTGCGCGCAGACCGACCACGATAAAAGAGTATGGGGGACTAAACTTCACTAGTTAGCGCCTATTTTTGTACATGTCTCATAATTAATATAAAATACATCGTTGCGCGCAGACCGACCACGATAAAAGAGTATGGGGGACTAAACTTCACTAGTTAGGGAAAGGGAGGGGCCTAAAAGTTAAGGAAAATGGATAATCTAGGGAGCTTAAACCAAAAGGGAATATTATACTAATATTTCTTAAATCATGAAGTATGGATAATTATTTTATCCTAAGTTCTAAAGTTGGGGACAAGTGGGCCAAAGTAGCTCCCAACATGACAAGTGTCAAGTTGGGGACATGCATACATATTGTTGGGACTTAGTTCATTTCCATCATCTTTTTCATCACTCTTTCCATCATTCAGTCATCCAGTCAATCATCCATGAGCATGCACACACCCATTAAGTTATCCTTCATATCTTCATGACTGTACCTGAACTTGTATCGATAGCCATTTTGTGTTTGTGTAGTTGGTTAGCTTGGGAGATGGACTGAAGAAGTGGGTTGTCAGGCCCGTGGGATATTGAAGAGGTGGGTTGTCAGGCCCGTGAGAAATTTCTCTCTAGGTAAGAGAATTGTTGGGAATTGATTTTCTGAAGGTTCCGAACTACAGTGACAGTGCTCTGAGACTTCCTGTTTGACCTGTTGCTGAAGCCCGTAAAGGAAGTGGGGTAGCTGAAGAACTGTTAAGTAGAGAAGGGGCACACTTCCTAGGGTGGGACAACCATGTGGGGATTGAGGGACTGTAGGATGTTAGTTGAGTTGGCACCTAAGACATAGTCTTTCCTGTTGTCTATGAGCCTTTAGCCTGGTTAGGAATCCCTTTATCTAGGTGGAGTTTAGTCCCAGCTTGGGGGTGACTCACTGTTGAGAGTGATTGATCCAGGTGGATATCGGTGGCCACCCACCTTTTCCAAATGCTCAAAATGGCTTTCTGGCAATTTTGGCAATTTACTATTTTTAGCAGGTTTTAACTTCCGGGGCCATTTTGAGGGCCTAAATGAAGGTTTTTCGAGGTCAAGGTTCTCAATGATAGTTGAAGGCATATTGAGCCCCCAAAATGAATCTCCTCGACGATACCTTTCCAACGAGCTATCACATGCCTAAAACGGAGATCGTATGCAAAAGTTACGACCCCGGGAAGTTGATGCACCAACTTACCCAAACGGGGCCCACATGACTTTTGG
>ML808700.1:100401-116896 GCA_009831015.1 Picea engelmannii | reverse complement strand
ATTTCTCATCTTCATCTTCATTCTTGAAGACCAACTGAAACTGAGCAAGAACTCAGTTTCTCCCTGGTTACTCCCTTTGTTAACATGTCTGCAGGATTCTGGCTAGTGTGTATCTTTTTCATCTTCAATTGTCCATCTTCCAAAGCGGATCGTATGAAGTGGTACCTCAACTGTATATGCTTAGTCTTCGAATGGAAGGCTGAGTTCTTTGCAAGGTGAATGGCACTCTGACTGTCACAGTACAACTTGCTGTTCTCTTACTTCTTTCCCAATTCCTCCATAAACCTTTGTAGCCAAATCATCTCTTTACTAGCCTCTGTAGCAGCAACATACTCTGCCTCTGTTTTTGAAAGTGCAACAACCTTTTGCAGTTTTGAAATCCAACTTACTGCTGTTCCACCTATAGTAAAAACGTACCCTGTGGTGCTCCTCCTGCTGTCTTTATCACTTGCCATATCTGAATCAACATATCCCTGTAGAAAAGTGTCTGAACCTCCAAAACATAATGCATGTGTAGTAGTACCTCTCAAATACCTGAGAGTTTAGCACCTTTGGGAATCAATCCCCAACAATTCTCTCGCTTGGAGAATTTCTCACGGGCCTAACAACCCGCCTCTTCAATTTCCCACAGGCTTGACAACCCGCTTCTTCAATCCTGCTCCCAAGCTAACTAAGTACACCATCCAGATAAGGTTATGGAAACAGGCTCAGATACAGTGAAATGAATGTCTGAAGGATAATGAACTACATGAGTGAAATAGTCATGGAATCATTGACTGGATAACTGAGTGATGGAAGGAATCATCGTGAAACTAATCGTGAAGTATGATAGTAAGAAATGATGGTCAAGATGCTGGTCAGAATCCTTGTGAAAAAGTGACCAAATGAGCTAAGTCCCCACGATATGAATGCATGTCCCCCACTTGACACTTGTCATGTTGGAAGCTACTTTGGTCCACTTGTCGCCAACTTTAGAACTTAGGATAAAATAATTATCCATACTTTATGCTTTTAGGAAATATTAATATAATATTCCTTTTTTTTTGGCTTAATCTCTCTAGCTTAGCCCTTTCCCTTGAATTTTGGCCCTCCCTTTCCCTAACTGGTGAAGTTCAGTCCCCCATATCTTTTATCGTGGTCGGTCTACGTGCATTGATGTATTTTATATTAATCATGAGACATATACAAAATAGGCGCACTGGCCTAATTCCAAAACATAAGAATTCCAACTTATAATAACTGGATCACCAACCTATAACACATATCATATACACAAGGTTTGTTGACCTCCATACTACGCACACTTCAGTTACTGCACGCGGTATCTGGGAATGTGCACGCTACATCATTTTACTGCGCAGTTCATGCGCGCACTATGCCATGGAAGGTGCATTACAAAATGATGTCAAAACAACTCACCAGCTTAAGTACACTTACATTACATTTACAATTGGGTTCGACCGAGGGATATTACAGTCCCCTCCCCTTATTTTTGCACTGTCCTCAGTGCATCATACACCCATATACAACAGAGTTTTCAAAAATCTTCAAAAATATGCGAGTATTCTGTCCTCATTGCATCCTCATGCTCCCAAGTAGCATACTCAGGACCATACAAGGGCCATTGGACCTTTACAAGCCCTATGGCTCGGTTCCAGAGTTGCTTGACTTTTTGGTCCAAAATGCGCACCAGATGCACTTGAAAAGCACCTTCTTGCTCCACCTGAATCACATTCCAATCAATAACATGATTAGCATCAGGTATATATTTATTTAGAAATGATACATGTAAGACATTATGAACATACATATATGCAGACAATGCAATCATATAAGAAACTGGACCAATCCTCTCTAGGATTTCAAATGCCCCACAAAATCTGGCTGCCAACTTGGCGCAGCTTCCCAACTCCAGGGAACTCCTGTTAGCTTTCACTTTCAGGAAAATATGATCACCCACTTTGAATTCTCTGTGGGTTTTGTTCTTATCGACATAACTTTTCTTTCTGTCTTGAGAAACTTTTAAATTCTGCTTAATTTTTATCATTTGGTCCTCCATCTCCTTGAGCAACTCTGGTCCAACTACTATCCTATCAGCTAGATTATCCCAACTCATTGGAGTATTGCACTTTCTACACTAAAGTGATTCAAATGGACTCATCTTCAATGATGCCTGATACCCATTGTTGTAAGTGAATTCTACCAAGTGTAGGTAGTCTTCCCATTTCGATGGTTTGTCCATCACATGCATTCTTAGTATATCTTCTATCACTCCGTTCACCCTCTTTGTCTGTCCATCAGACTCAGGATGATAAGTTGTACTAAAGTTCAGATTTGTTTCGAATCCTTTGAACAATCCTTTCCAGAAATTCGAGGTGAATTTCAGGTCTCTGTCAGACACAATTGTTTTAGGAATTCCATGCAATCATGCCACTTCCTTGATGAAAATATCAGCAACATTTGCTACCTTGTGAGTACTTTTCAGTGGAATAAAATGGGCATCTTTCGTAATCTTGTCCACCACCACCATGATCGAATCATGCATCTTGCCTGTTCTGGGCAACCCCATAATACAATCCATTATCACCACTTCCCACTTCCATTCAGGAATGGGTAAAGGTTGCAACAACCCTGCTGGGTGCCTATTCTTAGCTTTAACTTTTTGGCATTCCATACATCTAGCGATGTATTCAACAATATCTCTCTTCATACCTGGCCAAAAGTAACGACTCTTGATCGCTGCCACGGTTTTTTGATATCCAGGGTGCCCTGTATAAGGAATATTATGCATCTCATGCAAAGTCGTATGTTTCAAGTCATGGACATTTGGAACAAGAATTATGTTCTTGTACAACAATATTCCATCTATTCCCAAATTATAATTATCCACCTTTTGTGGCATCTTACCCTGCTGTAGCATTGCTACCAATTCTCTGTATTGCAGATCTGCATTTGCAGCCTCCATAATTTTTCTTTTAATATCAGTCTAATACATTCTAATGGCTCTAGCATGTAGTTCATGTACCCTCCTGCTGAGTGCATTAGCCACTTTATTCTCTTTCCCCTTGATATGATTTATATCAAAGTCATATTCGCTTAGAAATTCTAACCATCTGCTTTGCCTAGCATTTAGATTTGGCTGATCAAATAAATATTTTAGACCATTGTGGTCTGTTCTTAGCTCAAACCTCTTCCCCATGAGGTAGTGTCTCCATTTCCTCAAGGCATGCACTATGGCTTCCAACTCCAAATCATGAGTGGCATAGCTTGTTTCATGATCCTTCAACTTCCTTGATTCATAACATATGACAAACCCATTTTGACTGAGGATTCCACCAAGTCCTTCATTACATGCATCTGTGCATACAATGAAGTCTTCATTTGGGTCTGCAATCCTTAATATTGGAGCACTTGTCAATAATTGTTTCAAGTGTTGGAAACTCTTCTCGCAATCCAGTGTCCACTGAAACTTCACTCCCTTTCTTTGCAAGGAAGTGATTGGGTGTGCAATCTTTGAGAATCCTTCAATAAATCTTCTGTAGTATCCTGAAAGACCCATGGATGATCTCACCTCTGTCACATTCTTCGGCGCTGACCATTCTCTAATGGCCTCTATCTTCTCATGATCCACTGTTATCCCATCCTTTGAAATGATATGCCCCAAATAATGAATTTGTTTCTGATAAAATGAGTACTTGCTCAATTTGGCATACAACTAATGATCCCTTAATACTTGCAACACCATCCTCAAATGATGTTCATGATCTTCCTCTGACTTAGAATATATAAGAATTTTATCCAAAAAGACAATGACAAACTTGTCCAAATATTCTCGGAAAACACCATTCATTAAGCACATGAAAACAACTGGTGCATTTGACAACCCAAATGGCACCACTGCGAATTCATAATGACCATACCTTGTCCTGAAGGCAGTCTTGTTGATATCTTCTTCTTTAATCCTTACCTGATGGTATCCTGATCTGATATCTATCTTTGAAAATATCTTTTCATCCTTCAATTGATCAAATAGATCATCAATCCTTGGTAGAGGATACTTGTTCTTAACAGTCACTTTATTCAACTGTCTGAAGCTGATGCACAATCTTAGTGTTCCATCTTTCTTTCTCACAAACAATACTGGGGCACCCCAAGGTGACACACTTGGGCATATATACCCCTTCTTCAGAATTTCTTAAAGCTGCATTTGCAACTCCTTCAACTCTGGTGTACTCATTCTGTAAGGAGTCTTTGATACTGGTGCTACTCCAGGCATTAAATTTATAGAGAAATCAATGTCTCTCCTTGGGGGTAGTCCGGGTACCTCCTTGAAAACATCTTTAAAATATTCCAGGACTGCATAATCCTCCAAATTTGGCACCTTATCTCTAGGTGTCTCCACCAAATGAGCTACAATTATTTGACACCCTTTTCTATAACATTTCTTCAGCTGCAATGCTGAAATTTCTCTAATGGTTATTGCCCTGGGAATTCCCTATACTTTCCTTAGTTTCCCTTCCTCATCCATGCAAGTAAATTCTTTGTTGTGACAGTCTAAGAGATTATGATGTTGGTCCAACCAATCCATCCCAATTAGACAGTCATAAGAACCTAAACGCAATATGTTTAAATCTTCCTTGGTGTTCAGTCCATTCATGTCTATGAGGCATGACTTAACCATCTCATTAACTTTTCTTCTCGATCCTGTAGCTAGCTGCACCAACCAGGATTTCCCATGCTTGCTTCTTGGAAATTGCAAACTTTCCACCATCTTAGGGTCTATATAACTATGACGAGCTCTTGAATCAATTAAAATAACAATGGTTTGGTTGTTGATCATACCTTCCACTTCAATCATGTGGGACTGATACTCTGCTTTCTTGTTGTCCAGGGCTGCATAAATCCTTGGCACATATATGCCCATGTCCTCCACTGTTTCATCTTGTTGTACATTGTGAACAACCCTACCTTTTTCACCTCTGTAAGGACAATCTCTAAACCTATGATCTCCTTTACAACCTCAACATTGAATAGGTGGCTGCCTTGGCCTTTGACTCCCTATGTCAATCATTCTGGGTTCTTTAGGTGTTTGATGTCCTTGTGGATTATTTCTGAAGAATGGTGGCTTAGCTCCCTTCTTCCTCTGATCCATATTGAATTTCTTATTGTCTTCCCAAGCCTTTTGGAACACTGGCCTTGATTTTTGCTGATCATATAGGCATTTAGCTCACCTTATGGTCTCTTCCAATGTCTTGGGATCATCATACTGTATTTTGTCACTGATGAGTGATGGCAACCCACTCAAATACCTTTGAATTTTGACTGTCTCATCCTTAATGAAAGAGACATACTTTAGTAGTTCTAGAAACCTTCTCTCATATTCATCTATGGTCATACTTCCAAGCTTGAGTTCAAAGAACTCTTTCATTTTCTTGTCATAGTATCTCTTAGTCAAGTATTTCTTCTCAAAATACTTCTTGAATTCCCTCCAAGTAACACTTTTCTCTTAAATGTGCTACACCTGCACAAACTGATCCCACCACATGGAGACCTTTCCTTTGAGTTGATAGATAAAAATTCTACCTTCTGCATGAGAAGAATAATTATGAAATTGAAAATACTTTCTCATGCCCAACAACCATGTTTTTACATCTTCATCCTTTTTGTGCTCTCCATCAAATGTAACAGGTTTGATTTTTTTCATTTCTCCTCGTAGTTCATCTACCCCAGACCTCTTATACCTTCTGACAGGGGATGGACTTGAGTTGTTGCCTGTTCTCTTATTGGAATGCCTTGGGGAGTGATGGTGATGTCTGCTAATACTTCTTGCTTTTCTTTCCTCATCCGAAGGATTGTGACTTCCAGATTTTCTTAAGCCACTCTCCTTAATCAATTTATTTTCTATTCTGTTCAAGCCCTCCAATAACTTCATATTGAAGTCATCCTGCTGCTCTTTGGCTCTCATAAGCCTCTCATTACCAGATTTATGGCTTTGGACATCCTTTTGCAAATTCTTAATGGTCTCTTCCATAATCATGTTTTCATTCCTTTCTTCTCCATGTCCATTGGAGTTTGTTTCTTCAATGCCCAAATGGACATCCACCCCTCTGCTCTCATCTTGCTAACTGTAATTCCCCTGTGCTTCTTCCATTCCTATGGACTCTGCACTCGTATGATCTGATCTAGTTGTTGTAAACTTTGCAAAACGTGCAACCATTGAAACTTATCAGGCTAACAATTCAACAATTCATGAAAAATATGAACCATTTTGGTTCAATATATACATCAGAATTATCTCTCCTGATTTCCTGGTGTTATCACCATGACAATTCTAGATAAAACCCAAGTCTTGAAAACATAGATGTGCGACGCCTTCAGAGATACATATGGGCAAGAAGGTGGTTTTCCGAAACCACTTTCACCAAGGCGCAGTATCACGTGTTTCAATATGTCAAATCCACCACCCATGGAGCGAGCGACGGCTAGTCAAATCACCCCATTTCACTCGTTCGATACTTCACAGCCATGTGACGTCAGCTGAATGCCTCCATGTAATGAACTCAAAAGTTAATCATTTGAAATGGATTAGTTGAGCATGGAAACCCAACGCTCTTGTATGTAGTCCATCTGCACTTCATAATTGGAATTCTATAACTACCAATCCTCAAGTATGAAGGTATCTGCTTATCCATAAAAGAAGTAATCTCCAAATTTCTTGACTTTTTTCTCTCTGTAAAAGCATTTAGGTATCCACAAACTGAGATACATGGACAAGGCTAAATCCAGTGAGACTGGTTATTTAGGCAACATGATAGAATTTCTTGCGATTAAGGAAGAAAGGGTACTTGCGCACATTCTAGCGACTAAATTCCACACAGAGCCGGCTATAGAATCACATTTAGAAGTCAGGTTGAATCCCACTATGAAGGATTTAGTCATCAACATGCCAGCTGCTAAGAAGAAAAGGATCAAGCGACAGAAGAAGGAGGAATCCATGGCTGAAATGACCGAAAGTGTTGGAGAGAATCAACTGGTCTGGTTAGATTCGTTAAAGGAGGAGATCACTAAGATGAAGTGAGTCTTCAACTAAAATTAAGTATGTTTCAGTGAATTTTGAACAGCTGGTAGCAGAGGTAAGGAGCACCAGAGATGATAGGCCTGTTCTTAAATGACCCTTTTACAATAGGATAACTGCTATCATTCCCTTTTTGTAATTTTGGGATTAATACGATTATATAAATACAGAAGCAGATTTTGGACTGTTTATTACAAAATTCTATTTGGTGGTGTTATGAGTCTTGCTTTCTTTTATAGTATGATTTTCTTGTAAGCTTATATTTCACTTCCATCTCTCTAAATCGGAGGAATATAAAACTCGAAATTCTTTTTAATTAATGCTCCGATGCGGTTGTGTGTTTCTTTTTCTTCTAATATTATGCAAATTAAACTCAGACTCATCGCATTCCAAACGACGTTGCGCGCACTAAGCCTCAACCTATACATCCATATTTATCATGCATAGCAACATCACAAGGTAAAACGTGTTTCCGCACACCTATATCAACTATGCATTTCTTCTTCGTCGTGCCGACAACTTACACGCACTACTTTTGTGTTGTACGCCAATATCCATTGCACATAGTTTTGGTATCATGCACTGATACTCCACATGCATTTCTCCCTATGCATTGCACCATATTAAAGTTCAATATGTTCCATCGTGCACAATAATCTACATGCACCATTGAATACATTGTCGTGAGACAACTTATACTCATACTATGCACGTACCAACAAAATTTCTTTGTGTTATGCAATACTTGCGCACCCCATGTTCACATTACTATGTGCGTGCTGACCGTGCAAGGTTAAATTCAGTGTGTGCATCCGCACACAATATTCTTCCACGTAGTGCCACAATTTACCGCACACACATGCACGCCAACGTTTTCCGTGCGGTGCCAAAATTTACCATGCGTGCCTACAAGCCAATATTTTCCATGGACGCTCCATGACTTGAAATTTGGTCACTTCGAAATTAATCTTTTGTGAATATTCTCTTCACTTGAACCTTTCTGGCCCATGCAGGCTTAGTATTGAAACTGAAGCTCTGATACCAATTTGTAGCGTCCCTCGACCACCAATAGGCTGGGGAATGCCACTCCAGAGCAATCTCTCATGCTCTAATACCAATTTGTAATGTCCCCAGCCTTAAATAGGCCGGGCCATGCTACTCTAGGGAACGCTTTCGTTCTCTTACTGCACAACATATAGTAACATACCCAGTATTCAACTGAGCTATGCCACATAAATTTTCTCTTCAAACTGCATGCAACTTAAACATATACATACAACACTCTTGTGGAAGCTTTACATATAAACATAAACAAACAATTACATTTAGTAATATACGATTTCATACTAGAATAATAGTAAACATAGATATGCACCATACACAGGGAAATACCCATAAACATACATGCAATTATAATCACATATATGATAAACTGTAACATACGCACGTAAATAACAATGCATCATATAATTTTATCATACGATTGGTACTTATCTTGGAAAGATTGTCACCAACTATGTACAGACCATCCACGAACCTCCTAGCCTTAGACTACACTGTTCATCACTCTCAACAGTGAGTCACCCCCGAGCTGGGACTGAACTCCACCCGGGTAAAGGGGTTCCTAACCAGGATAGGGTTCATAGACAACAGGAAAGATTCCATCTCAGGTGCTCGCTCAACTAACAACCTACAACCTCTCATTCCCCACATGCCTATCCCACCCAAGGAAGTGTGCCCCTTCTCTGCTCAATAGTCCCTTGACTGCCCCACTTCACTTCCAATACTTTAGCAACAGGCCATACAGGAAGTCTCAGAGCATTGTAGCTGCAGTTTAGCACCTTCAGGAATCAATCCCCAACAATTCTCTTGCTCAAAGAATTTCTCACGGGCCTGACAACCTGCCTCTTCAATTTCCCACGGGCTTGACAACTCGCTTCTTCAATCCCACTCCCAATCTAACCAGGTACACCAATTGGAGAAGGTTATGGAAACAAGCTCAGATATAGTAAAATGAATGTCTAAAGGATAACAGAGTGCGTGAGTGAAATGGTCATGGAATCATTGACTGGATAATTGAGTGATGGAAGGAATCATCGTGAAATTGATTGTGAAGTATGATAGTAAGAAATGATGGTCAAGCTACTGGTCAGAATCCTCGTGAAAAAGTGACCAAATGAGCGAAGTCTCCATGATATGAATGCATGTCCCCCACTTGACACTTGTCATGTTGGAAGCTACTCTGGTCCACTTGTCCCCAACTTTAGAACTTAAGATAAAATAATTATCCATACTTTATTCTTTTAGGAAATATTAATATAATATTCCTTTTTTTTTGGCTTAAGCTCTCTAGCTTAGCCCTTTCCCTTGACTTTTTGCCCTCCCTTTCCCTAACTAGTGAAGTTCAGCCCCCCATCTCTTTTATCATGGTCGGTCTGCGCGCAACGATGTATTTTATATTAATCATGAGACATATAAAAAATAAGTGCACTGGCCTCTAACATCTAGGCGCTTTGGCCTGATTACAAAACATAAGCATTCTAGCTTATAATAACCGCCTCACCAACCTATAACACATATCATATACACAAGGTTTGCTGACCTCCATACTGTGCGCAGTATCCTATAATGTGCATGCTACATCATTTTACTACGCAGTTCATGCCCACACTATGTCATGGAAGGTGCATTACAAAATGATGTCAAAACAACTCACCAGCTTAAGTACACTTACATTACATTTACAATTGGGTTCGGCTGAGGGATATTACAAAAAGTATGATAAGGACTATTCAATTCAGGATGTAAGTTACCCCCTTGTGAAGGGGTTCCATAAAGAGGGTAACCCAAATTGTAAAATTGATTCTCCCCGTATGAAATACCTGGGGATACATGAGGACCCTTCATGGGAAAAATGTTTGAAGGAACCGACATGGTGGACGAAGGATACATGGATGGGGTATAATAAGTAGAATAAGCACCCATATGAGTGTTAGCTCCTGAAAGATCATATCTAGGACTGGATCCATAAGAGGGGAGGTTCCAACCTCCCACTGTGAAATATGGTTAAGGGACATGGCTCATATCAAACGAAGAAGTAGGCATCGGGGCCATGGTGCCCCCAGATCCAATGCTAGGGTTCATATAAGTGGACTGCGGAGAGGATTGCAAGGGTGAAGGAATATCAATAGGAAAATGACTAGAGACCCAAGGTGTGGACTGAGTGTCGTAGTTCTGCATACCATTATGAAAAATGGAAGGATTCGTCCCCATGAAAGGAGTAGGAATCATGGGGTGGGTAGCGGTAAACGAGGGAGCAAAAGGAACTCCACTATCCATGATAATGAAAACTTAGTATAGACTCCTAAGGCCAACTAGTAATCAAAGAGCACACCAAAAGTCAAATGGCCAAAATGCACACAAACGGGGTAAAGTGGCTAAGAGTGGCCTCCCTCCCTAAAGAAGGTATGTCTCGCCCAAGAGGGGCCTAAGACTACCTGCTAAAGATTGGAGGTAAAAGAATCAATTATAAGGTCCCTTGTGGGCTTAAAAACTAGTCGATCATATCCCCCCAAAGAGGTAATCCTCCATAAAGGCTATGTGTTGTCCGACCCTTATCTGACCCAGGGTACCTCCAGAATAACCCCTGCAATTAACCTATGTGGCACCTAAGTCAAGCAACTATTAAACCACTGTATAACCGATGCACAGGTGAGCATTCGTAAATTAGGTCCACTGTATGGGCAGGGTAGCAAAGCCCAAAACCTTGAAAGCACCACCTCTCATGGAGGTAAGGGCACTAACAAGACCCCTAGATATGAATAGATCCCCATAAGTATCTCTGATTCTAAGAAGCTATCGGGGGGATATCACTTCAACCAAATTCATGCGACCTCATGATTAGCTCCGGTGTGAGTGGAGCCTCCTGATATTACCAATTATACAATGGATTTCTCCACTCCCTGTCTTAGACACATATGTTGATTTAATTTCCTTGGAGAATTTTACTCACAAAATTCTATTCCAAGGCACTAAATCCTAAGATAGTTTGTGCACCCTAGAAAATAAAATCGTGACTAATCAATTTCAAATTATAGCGTTAATTTTAGTGGCCGTGATTACTCAAAAAGGTATGGTAGTGAAACTCATGATGTTATGACTCTGCAAGAAAAGTAAATATGAAAATAATGCAAAGTCCTAACTTTAAATTTCAATGAATGATATGCTTCTAAAAACCAATGCAATTTTCAAATTCAACTCTGCAATTCTGAAGTAAAAGTGCAATCTTCCATTACATGCACTAAGCTAAATGACAAGGACTCAAAAGACAAAAATGCCAAGCAATGCAAAATGCCTATTTTTTTGGTATTTTCAATATAATAAAAATGAAAATGCATGGATTGAAAAGAAACCTGATATATAACACTACTATGTATAGAAAGAGATAACTCAAGCAGGATACCAAGCAACAAAACACCCAACCCAATGTACAAGGACAATAAAAAATTGAAAGATGATTAGAAAGACTCCACCCAGAAATTCAACCAAAGATAGGTTTCCTGTCATCCCACAAGCACTTAACATGCACTACAGAGACCCAAGAAGGCTCAACAAACATCAAACCCCACCCAAAAAACACCAGACCCAGAAAACAAGCAAGGAAAGATGATGTACGCGGCTGTTTAGGAAAACATAGTGTATGTATGCAACTTGCAGAGGGACAACCCATGTATATACACGACTGTCAAGGCAAAAAACACGTATATGTTTGAAAAAACAAGGCCAGGAAAGGGAGAAGGTTGAAAACTCAGACCCAGAGTGAATAGAAGCTGTCAAGCAATGATACGACAAAAAACTCAATAGGAACGAGAGAAATCTAAGGAGAAAAGTACTCCAAAGCCTAAGAAAGAAGATTCATTCCCCAGTATGGTCACCAATTCTGTTATGAGGAAAATCTCTCTATGGCTAGGGTAAACCACAACAGATGGAAATGACCGCAGAAATCAACTCTCTTCTCAAGTATGCTATGAAAAAAAATATGCTAGCGAGACAAGATAAAAGGCATGCCTCATTTAGACGTTCGATGAAGTCCATCATCGAGCACTTGACCGAAAGAAATATACCTGCAACTAGTCCTCAATAACCAAGCAAAGCAAGCATATGGTGATATTATATGATGTTAGCACATTCAATAGCATAATTCATTAATAAACATGAAAAATACACCCATGGAATAATAATTCAAATATTTGCAAGATATCAATTGGACAAGAAAAGAGTATTTCTATTAATAAATGATCAGTAGAAGTGAAAATATTACAAACTTCCGTGTCGGCACGGTTCGGAACCGAGAAACTAAGTTCCTTCCAGCTAGGCCTCCACCACTTCAATCCTCCACCAAAGGCAATCTCATAAGAGAGAAACAATGAGGTTCACAATCAATAAGGGAAGAACTTGGGGGCTGAACACTGTGTTCAGACTTAAAGGACAAAGGGATGCAGACTCAATATGAAGTAAATAATTTCTCCAGAGTAACTTTGCTCTCAAAGTTGAATTATTTCTCTTATTTCCATAGCTCGGAATTGGCCCATTTACATCCTTCAAAATGGAACTAAAGGGTCGACTTGGAACGTTTCCAGTATATGGAAGGACAAGGATCATAGATCTCTTGTTGTGACATGGAAACCCGACATTAATTTTCATTTTCTGGCACAAATCCTGATGTATGTGGGCTGTAGTGGAGCAGCCTGCGTATACGCATGCTCTATAGTAGGCAAGATGCATACATGTGGAAAAATATGTATTTTTGGCTTTGGATTTTACAAACAGGAATGATAAGTCTGCACAGGGAAATAGAAAAAGGCCTTCTGTGCAATATTTCATAGGGTGAGGCAAATCTTGCTATAACAGGTTGCACAACCAATTTGAAAGATAAATGTTTCTATGTTTTGTGTCTTGTATTTATGAGTTAAATTGTTGTGCATGAACTCTATTTATTTGAGAAGAATTTATATGCTGCTATGTTGGTTTATTAGCTGCATTTCATATCTATTTTAAAATGTTGTATATGCATCTAATTTATGGTCATAGAAAACAATTAAATATGTATGTAAATTGTAGCTAGAAGCTACAGGAAATTGAATTAGCAATAATTCTTTTTTATTTTTTAACAATATTCCGCACTGTAATGTTCCTCAGTTGGGCTAGGGTATGTTACATGAATGATTATTTTATACACATAAATGAATACATGGACAAAGACATGTGTCCAAAATGTGGGCATGCCAGGTACCATAAATAAAAAAAAACAAGGGTAAGGAACATGGTCCTCATAAGATATTGAGGCACATGCCTATAATTCAAAGGATTCAAATGATCTTTCGTTGCAAAAAATTAGCCATGTTTCAGGGGTGGCATACCTCACATAGAAGTGAGCTAGGACTTATGCAAATCCTAGTAGATTCAATAGCCATGAAGCATATAGAGGATACATGGCCTGATAAATTCAAGAATGAAGTATGAAGCCTCCAATTGAGCATAACTATGGATGGAGTTAACCTATATTCCCTCCAAAACACCAATTATTCTATTTTTCCAGTGGTAGTGATCAATAAAAATACCCCCCCATGGTTGTCTGTGAAGAATGAACATCTTATGTTGGCTCTT
Organism: Picea engelmannii; assembly: GCA_009831015.1. Taxonomy (NCBI): domain Eukaryota; kingdom Viridiplantae; phylum Streptophyta; class Pinopsida; order Pinales; family Pinaceae; genus Picea; species Picea engelmannii. The sequence goes on along the minus strand of ML808700.1, from coordinate 103,155 downwards.
ATAGTCCTAGGTAGAAGACAAGTAAAGAGAATGGATGTCTACCTCACACCACTTATTGATGAATTTAAGCAATTATGGGAAGGGATACATGTATATGATATATCAAGACCCATCCCAATTGAGAGGTATTTTATATGGTATTGCATATATGTGTACACAATGCATGATTATCTAGGACTATGAGTGATCCAGGATATTTTCATCGTGACTTATAAAGAATTGTATTAAATGAGCATAAACTAAAGTGCACCATTAAACAAGGGAAAACTTAAAAATCAAGAGACATAAGCATCAGATATGAACACAAAAACTTGATAACGGAGTTCCTCCCTGGTGGACTATGTCTTCGGGTCCTGCTCTCAAATGGGTAGGCTCTTTAATTAACTCAACAAAAGAATTTGGCAAATACATGAATATACATCATTCTGAAATCAAGCTTCATAAATAATTCTCAGATCAGAAAACAAACATCATCACTGGATTCGTGGTGTCGAATTACCCAAAAATGACTGTCTCCATGCTCCGATCCGACTCGGGAACTCCCAGGCCCAAGAGGAATCCTGTCTCGGTTTTTGCGCCCTCTACACCTGCAATTATGACAGTCTCTACCTCATAATCCATTCCCACAGTCGTAGGGAATGGTCTCACCTCTCCCCCTTTACTCTAGGTGGATTGTCGTTTTTAAATAATAAAACCGACAGATAGTACCAAGAGACATCGATGACGTGTTGGGTAAGGTGGAGGTTCCAGGGTCGAACCCACCAGACTCCATTTTGGTTGTTTTTTTGTATATATATATCTGTTGGATTCTCTGCTAACTATAGAGATTCCTCTATCGAAACTTCTACTGTCGGCTAACATTGGTGTGTTCTTCCAGATTTGGCGGACTTGCCATAATTTTTTTAAAACAAAAATTCGTTCACGGGCCAACATTGGACATTTTCCAAGCTGCCACGTGTCGCTCGATGATTGGGACACATGGTGCCCATTGATGCTCCCATATGTATGCTGACGTGCTGCCCAGTCACTCCATACTGATAGACGATGCTTCTCATATGGTGCCACGTGGTGTCACTTGGGGGTACCACATGGCACTTTTCTATTGGTCCACATGGACCCCTGAATATCCCAATGGCGGGTGACACATGGCAGCGTTTGGTGCTACCACATGGCATGATGATGTCAACATCCCATATGATGACATCACCCTGCCACATTAGGCGCTGACGTCAGCAGTACATATGTTGATGTGTCCCCTACTGACTAGCCCTCTTTAACCACAACTTTGACCGTGAATGTCTTTCAAACCCTAACTCTGTTTGACGAGTCATTTTTGCCGTTAGAAATATTGCAATGCGCTCTTTTTTATCATGCCATTTTCTCCAAGTTTTGGGAACTTTGAATTTTTTCCCTTTCTCTGTCTGCTGGAGCCATTCTGAGCATTCTGAGTTGCCTCTGTGAGTTCTGAGTTATTCTTATCCTTCTCTGAATCCTTTCTGGATCACACCTTCCCACTGAGAGCTTTTTGGACTACCAAAATATTTCATCAATCAACTGGTAAGTGAGGGAAAATTCCCCTCACTTTGTCCTTCTCGATCCACTTTTCCTTGCTTGGATTTGTTTATTTTAAGCCTACTTGAAGATAATCAACATCACCCTTGCATGAAGTCCACGTCCTCCTGTCCAGGATGATATCTTCCTGTAGCTCATCAAAGTAATCAGGTGAGAACTTATCAACCAATGGTATTAAAACTTCCTCATATTGATCTATGATCATGGGAGGCTTAAAATTTTTCAAGTTCTCAATGTTCACAACTAAGTAAATTTGCATATAAGGTGGAAGATCCAGACGAAAAGAATTGGTACTGCTTTTCTCCAATATAGTGAAGGGTCCATAACAAATGGGCTTGAGTTTCTTTCCTTCACCCTTGAATCTCTCCTTTCCGATGTGAAGCCATACTTGGTCTCCAACCTGGAACTGATGATCAACCCTGTGCTTGTCATGCCGAGCCTTATAATCTACTTGAATTTTCTCCAATTGTTCCCTGGTTGCCTGGTGTATCTGTTGAATCCTTTGGATGAAATTGTGGGCTCTTTCCTTTATTCGATCTTCATTTACATCAGCATCTCTCCAGTACACCAAATCTAAAGGAACCTTTGGCAGGTACCCAAAACATGTCTCAAAAGGTGAATTCTGAGTGGATGAATGTAAAGCTCAGTTGTACACATGATGTACATAGGGTATCTTCTCATCCCATACCTTGGGACGCTTGCTATAGTAGCCTCGAAGAAAAATTACCATTGTTCGGTTTACCACCTTTGTCTATCCATCGGTTTATGGATGGAAAACAATGCTTCTCTTCAATTTGGTGTCCATCATTCTCCACAAGCTAGTCTAAAAGTCCCCAAGGAATCTGCAAGATACTAGATATATAAAATATGTAGAACATAAATGAAATGCTAGAAATGACAGAATGACAGTAAAATATCCAGCATAATCTTCACAATACACAGAAATGATATATGAAATAGCAACAGAAATAGCACTTTGATTCAGATAGCAATGTTCATAGGCCTCCTCGAGGGGGCAACCTCCAGTCGAACAACACTTTGTTACAATAATCTCCAAGCTAGGGTTCTCATACCCTCGCCTCTTATTTATACTAAATATGTCTATTAAGAGAAGCATCTAGAGGAAGATCCTTCTAGAAGCGGAAGCTTCTATTAGGTATTCTTACATCCACCTTATTCTAT
>ML808700.1:33902-95590 GCA_009831015.1 Picea engelmannii | reverse complement strand
TGGGAGCGGGCGGGGTCAGAATTTTTTTTTGAAAAATGATATGGATGAATGTGACAAGGGGGAAGAGATGAGTCTAATGGAATAGGTCTCAAATAATGGTGAAAATTTTTCCAGACTTTTTTTTTTTTTTACAGCTGCGGGGTTATACTTTAGTTTGAAGAATGCTGCAGTGTCGAAATCCCCAAATTCCGAACCAGAGAGTATTTACTTAGCAACGCCAACACAGATGCGGGTCAATAGATCTCGCTAGTTTAATTTGTTGTTGTTTATGTTCCCCAAGGGTTAGGTATTCAAGGGTTCTACAGACAAGGGTTTGCCCTGTGCTATAGCTCTCTGATATACATGCAGGGTCCAACAATAGTACTCGACCCAATATCTCAGGGCACTAACTAAGGAGGATAGACCGTACCCTTAGCCATACTACCCGACTATCTAGGTACTAGAGAGTATCTTCCCGAGTGATGTTCTCGGTGACACTATAGCAGTCCGACGACCGATAGGTTTATCTAAAGAGGGCTTCAGGAAATCTAGGCCGATCCGTACACAAGTGCTGTCTGATGCGCTACCACTCGAAGGGGTACCAACAGGGGTTACAAGGGTGGCTAACAGATGTGTGCTTAAGAACCACTTGTATTTCCTGCGTGTATGAATCCCTCAACCACGGGTTTATGCGCGTAACAACATATCTTTGTGGCTTAAAGACGCCGGAATATGTCTCTACCCTGAAAAAAAAATACCTACAATTTCTGCCAAGGAAAGTGCTCTGATACCACTTGCAAGATACCAGATATATAAAATATGCAGAACAGAAATGAAATGCTAGAAATGACAGTAAAATATCCAGCATAATCTTCACAATACACATAAATGATATACGGAATAACAACAAAAATAGCACTTTGATTCAGATAGAAATGTTCATGGGCCTCTTCGAGGGGGCAACCTCCAGTCGAGAAGTGCTCTGTTACAATAATATCCAAGCTAGGGTTCTCAGACCCTCGCCTCTTATTTATACTAAATATGTCTATTAAGAGAAGCATCTAGAGGAAGATCCTTCTAGAAGCAGAAGATTCTATTAGGTCTTCTTACATCCACCTTATTCTATTTTATTGAAAGGCCTTATTAATATTGACCTTTATTACATTTGAATACATTGATCTACCTATGTGCGGGTTAGGACCTTAACAGAATCGAGTATCTCGATTCAAGACGATAGATGTGGGTAATCCAAAGTAACCCAAACATGCTAAAAGAAGAGATTAACAGTCTGCTCAACAGTGATATGCTTTTTATAAGGCATCAAGATACACATCTTTCTAAACCTATCCACTACAACATACAAATAATCATGACCCTCTTTGGTCATGGGTAAACCCCCTACAAAATCCATGGATATACTTTCCCATGGATGGGATGGAACAGGAAGTGGTGAGTATAGCCCTAGTTTTCTATTAGTGGGCTTACAAGTAGAACACATCACACACCCTTTTTCATATTTCGTTACAATTGCTTTCATTTGAGGCCAGTAACAAAACCTTTGCAAATGAGCCATAGTTTTTCCTACCCCAAAATGCCTAGACACAAGAGAAGTATGAGCTTCTCGTATCACATGGACTCGTTCACTTGTAGGAATACATAGCTTTACAAGATGGTAAAACAACTTTCCTTATAGACAATATTCCTCTACCTGTGCACCAAGGGTTAGCTTCGTATATACTTCTTTAAAATCTTCATCGATGGCATATTGTTCTATATAGATATCATGAGATAAAGAAGCATTCTTCAAAATAATAGAAGCATCAATCGAAGGTCTAGAAAGCATATCAACTACCTTGTTACTTGTCCCCTTTTTGTACTTGATTACCAAGTGAAACTGTTGTAGAAAACCCATCTACGTGTAGTGTCGAGATTGTTGCAATTTGGTCTGTGCTTGAAGATACTGTAAGGGTTAGTGAGCTGTATGTATAATGGTTTCCTTCCCTAACAAGCAGTGCTTCCATTTCTTTACACTCTGTACTAATGCATACAACTCTTTATCATATGTAGGATAGTTAACAACAACTTGGTTAAAAGTTTCAGAGTGGTAACAGATAGGCTTACAATATTGCATTAGTACTACACCCATGGCATATCTGCTGGCATCTGTCTCGATCTCAAAAGGTTGTTGAATATTTGTTAATGCTAATACTGGTGCGGTACTGATCTTTCCCTTCAAAGTATTGAAATATTTTTGTTGCTTTCCTTCCCACTGAAAAGTGTTCTTCACACTGGTTAAGGTAGGCAAAGGAGTTGCTATAAAGGAGAAGTTTGGAATGAATCTCCTCCAATACTGGACTGCACCTAAGAAGCTTCAAACTTTGGTTACACTTTTTGGCTCATGCCAATTTACATTTACATCAACTTTGGAAGGGTCAATTTTCAATTGTCCTCCTCCTACAATATGACCTAAGTATACAAGTGCAGTCTTGCCAAATTCACATTTAGACAATTTTACATACAACTTTTCCCTTTGCAAAGTATCCAATACTTGCTTTACATGCCTCACATGCTCATCCCAAGTCCTATTAAAAACAATAATGACGTCTAAATATACAATCATAAAGTCATCTATGAAAGGCCTGAATACATCATTCATCACACGCATGAAAGTTGTCGGAGCATTACAAAGCCCAAATGGCATAACCAACCACTCAAACAATCCCTATTTGGTTTTAAAGGCAATTTTCCATGCATCCTGTTCCGCGACTCTGATTTGATGATATCCACTACGCAAATCCAACTTAGTGAAATATACAACATTCTTCAATTGATCAAGTAAATCATCTATGAGAGGAAGAGGGTATCGATTTTTCACCGTGATTTTATTTAAGGTCCAATAATCGACACACATTCACCATGTTCCATCTTTCTTTGGCACCATCACGATCAAAGAACAACAAGGAGATGAACTGGGCCTAATGACCCCTTGATCCAATAAGCCCTATACCTACTTCTTAATCTCTGTTATCTCCACAACTGACATATTGTACATGCCCACATTAGGAAGAATAGAATCCTGCTAAAGATGTATTTCATGTTGGATTTCCCTCTTAGGAGGTAATCCATATGGTTCCTCAAAAATATCATCATACTTAGAAACAATATAAATTAATTCCTTTTTATGAGATGGATCAGACCCTTGGAAAGCGTTGGATGTCCAGACATCTTTCTCTCTAACGACCATTAGTACATATCTCTTATTAGTGTTTATGAGTCTTTTTATTTACCCTGCACTAACAAGTGTTGTATTTACCCTCATGATGTGATCTCTAACAATATATTCCACTCCCCCTTTAGTAAGGTGGTATTTGTTCTCATGACGAAAGAAGACTGCTTTTCTATCATAAAGATAAGGACTTCACAACACTATGCCACATATATCAAGTGGTCCAACATCCAAATCCACTTCATCAATAAATTTTGAAGGAATAGCAAATCTGATCCTACATTGTTTGGTGACATTAAGTTTTTATTTGTCACATACCCAACCAAGAGGATAAGGTTTAATTTGTGGTTTCGTTTCAATACCCATTTTCTTGACAAGTGCTTCAGATATTAAGTTTACTTGGGAACCCAGATCAAATAATGTATCTATCTTATTATGTTTAGATAAAACTATTATGTCAAATAACTCATTCCTCTTTCGTTCATCAACATGAGATTCATCATTGGAACTAGAGCTAGCATGAAGAGAATCTTTACCTTGTACTCCAACCACTGTGATATTTCCTTGATCTCCTGAGTCAGAACCAAGATATTGTTGTACTGTAGCAACAATATTTGTCTTCCCCTTTCCACCGAACTGTTTCGGTTTCTTTTCCGGATGCAGTTTCCAACAATGTTCTTCATCGTGACCACTCTTCTTGCAATGAGTGCAAGATGGTTTTCCTCCTTCTCTCATCACTGTTGCGGTCTTGTTGTCCTTCCTTTTAAACTTAAAGTTCTTCTATGGGAAATTGGAAGTTTCTTTGTGGGATCTTCTTGAATATGTTTCCCCCTGTTCTCAAGGTGAGTGACTTGCACACAAACTTCATCAAGACTAGTGGGGTTAAACAAGAGAAAAGTATGTCGAATATAACAATGAATTTCACCAATATACTTCATTAAAGTCTCATAAGAATCCAAAGGAATGTTCAATGCAAGAGATTTCTTCCTAAATTCTTCTGTGAAACTTTGTACAGTTTGTCCTTTACGTTTCCTTAAAGTTTGTCATTCCATCATTGCTCCATGTAAATATCCTAATGGATAAAATTGCTTCCTTATCATTGATTTAAATTTTGACCATGAGGAAAGAAGATTACCACACTTACTTCTGTCTTGAAGCTTTCTCTCCCACCATATGAGAGTGGTTCCTTCCAACCGAAGAGAATCCAGTTGCAATTTAACTTTCTCTTCATCAACATGCTGGACACGACAATACACCTCAACCCGTCAGATCCAATTACCCATCTTTTCAGGATTAACATCTAAATTAAACATAGGTAAATCAAATTTTACATCAATCTTTAATAATGGTTTCTTAAAAGAGGATTTATGGCTATAATGATGAGAATGCTTAGAGGAAGAAGAACTAGAACTCAAAGGTGAATACAGAGGCTCAGGAGGATCTCGTCCAGCCCCTTAGTTTAGCAGAACCATCATCATCTGCCTGTGCTTCTTTTTTCTTCCCTTTATTCTTCATTCTCTTCTCATAATATCCATACATTTGCTCGACCATTTCTGCAATGCGATAAAATACCATGTGAAAGTTTTTCTCCCGTTCATCACGCTTGTCCTCTTCTACCATCTTCTTCCTTCTAGATAGACGAACAACTTTGGGATTGAAAGTATTTAGAGTTCCTTCACCCTACTTATTCTTGGCCCTATTAAGCATTCAAACTCAACAATTCAAGTCAAAGATGTCTGCTTTGATACTAACATGATCTGGGATATTTTCATCGTGACTTATAAAGAATTGTATTAAATGAGCATAAATTAAAGTGCACCATTAAATAAAGGAAAACTTAAAAATGAAGAGACATAAGCATTAGATCTAAACACAAAAACTTGATAATGGAGTTTGTCCCTGGTGGAATACGTCTCCGGGTCCTGCTCTCAAATGGGTAGGCTCTTTCATTAACTTAGCAAAAGAATTTGGCAAATACATGAATATACATCATTATGAAATCAAGCTACAAAAATAATGCTCAAATCAAAAAACAAACATCACCAGTGGATTCATGGCGTCGAATTACCCAAAAACAACTGTCTCCACGCTTCGATCCGACTCTGGCACCCTAGGCCCAAGAGGAATTCTATGTTGTTTTACGTGCCCTCTGCACCTGCAATTATGGTAGTCTTTGCGTTGTAATTCATGCCCGTGGTCGTACGATATGATTACACCTCTCCTCCTCGGCTCTGGGTGGATTGTTGTTTTTAAATAATAAAACCGGCGGATAGTACCAAGCGACACTGGTGGTGCGTTGGTTATGACAGAGTTGTTTAGGCGTTGGGTAAGGCAGAGGTTCCGGGGTTGAACCCAACAGACTCCATTTTGGTTGTTTGTTTGTGTGTATATATATATAATGATTCTAATATCAAAAATTCTACTGTTGGCTAACATTGGCATGGTTCGCCAGATTTATAACTATAGGGATTCTGATATCGAAACTTCTACTATCGGCTAACATTGGTGTGGTCCGCCAGATTTGGCAGACCCGCCATAATTTTTTTAAAACAAAAATTCATTCACGGGCCAACATTGGACATTTCCCGGGCTGTCATGTGTCATCCGATGATTGGGCCACATGGAGCCCACTTATGCACCCACCTGCACACTAAAGTGTTTCCCATTCACTCTGTACTAACACGTGGTGCTTGCCATATGGTGCCACATGGAGTCTCCTGGGGGTTCCACGTGGCACTTTCTATTGGTCCACATGGACCTCTGAAAATCCAAATGGAGGGTGACACGTGGAAGCCTATGGTGCTGCCACATGGCATGTTGACATAAAAATCTCATGTGATGACATCACCCTGCCATGTCAGCTTCCGACTTCAGTAGTACGGATGCTGATGTGTCCCCTGCTAACTGGCCCTATTTGACCACAACTTTGACCGCGAATATATTTCAAACCGTAACTCCATTTGATGAGCCGTTAGAAATATTGTGACGTGCTCTTTGCGATCATGCCGTTTTCACTGAATTTTGGGAACTTCGAATTTTTTCCCTTTCTCTGTCTGCTGGAGCCATACTGAGCATTTTGAGTTGCCTCTATGAGTTCTAAGTTATTCTTAGGATTCTCTAGATCCTTTTTGGATCAAGGAGTTTTCTCCAATAAGCATGTTCATCTATTTGTTTATATATGCAAATTTATTTGGAATACTTTATTTGGTGAAACTATATTTTTGACACTAACATGTTATGTATACATTAACATCATAGGTATTGTAACAAAATGGTACCATGGATGTAAAAGTTGTGGACCTTTTATGAAGCCTAGGTGGTCCAATGACCTACGAAAGCTGATGTATGACTATTCGTGGGTATTCCTCCCATAAGACCACTCTTATTGAAGAGCTACATCTGCTTTTAATGGTAAACTAGAGAGAACACATAGACTTGAAATAATGACATGGATAGATTGGAATATGGAATATGAAACAAACAAGGATAAGGAAATGGAATAATTCTTTGATTCAAATGGGGAACCTATGTTTGATGATCTTGATTTTTTTGACACCTATGTTGAGAAAATGCCCATTGGGATGAAAAGGAAATCTATATTTTATGAGCTTCCATATTGGGAGCATCTTAAGATTGGCCACTTACTAGATCCCATGCATATATTAAAAAATGGTTCATCTTCCTTATGGAGGCACATATCATGGAAAAGAAGAAACACAATGGCTATCAAGAGAAATCTTGTTGCTTCAAAGACTAAAAAGAGACATTGGCCAAGAAATGAAACTAGAGGAGAGGCTAGTCTCTTTTGGTATTTTAAAGAAGGTGATGTTCCATGGATTTTGAAGAAATATGATCTTTCTATGGAGGAGAATGTTATATTGGGTGTGAAGGCACCTTCTTTATATGGGTTGTGTTAGCACTCTGTAATTCCCAGAGGTTGTCAAGGGCAGAAGAAATTGACAGAGGTAACTTACCAAAACCACTTTCGAAACTGGGATTTAGCCCTGCCAGTTTCAGAGAGGGATCTCTCTATAGGATTTAGATTTGTTTGGGTTTTAGATATTAGGCTAGTTAAAATAATATGAGTTTGTTTGTTTGTTTATAAAGATTAGCTGAAGAATTGCATTAAACTTCCATTGGGCTATGGGGTCAATATTAAAGATTAGGATCAAATACATTTTTTATGAGGTTCCTTCACAGGGCGATATAGTGAGAATGCTTGATCTATTAGAATTAAATGTGATGAAAAAGACAGAACATGTGAGAAATTCAACCAAGCAAAGAAGCAGTTAAGAATTCCTTTCCTTAATATCAAATGAAAAACATGTAGATCACCAAAAGAACATAAACAGAGTGCACGAGACAAATTCTGTTCATTAACTTCCTTTTAATGATTAGAAATAGAAAACATAATGATTACAGAGAAAGATAAACATTAACAGAGAAAGATAAACATCACCAACGTTCAAACGCAAGAATCCAGTGAATAGTCTTTTTATTATTGGTCGATCCATTTTAAAAGATTACACAAATAGCTCCTTGGGCACAAAAATCAACCCTCAATACTTTGAAGTGAGAAGTATTTATACAATAATTACATCTGATCCTGTCATTAATGACTAGGATATTGTGGAGGAAAAATCTAACTAACTAGATTACAAATTACAAAATAATAGGAATGCTGATGATTTGTTCGAATCCTTGGTGTTGATTCTGGGGGAAGTAGTTGGTGATTCATCACTTTGACTTGACTGTCTTTCTCATGCTGACTCGGAAATCCACATCAAATTTACTCAAGTAAAGAACAAAGGTCTTCCCACCTCGTTTGACTAGGGATGGAAACCTTGAGTAACTTTTTGTATATTTCGTCCATCTCAGTGTACTTGGCAAAGGTAGGCTTTGTGATGAAAATGTATTTTATCTCATGTTGGATGCTCAGGTCCAACTGTAAAGTTTCTAAGAAATCCTTGCCAGTAATACTCCCTTGTATACCTGCAAATTTATAACCATCCTTTGCCACTGTGTTGATCTTTTGCTTGTAGTCTGACATAGTGATGAGCTTGTCATTTATCACTAGTAGTCCTAGAAGTCCTTTCTTGTGCAGTGTGTCAAACTTGCTGAAAAATCTCTGTACTCCAATGTCCATAATCTGAGATTTCTCCTCTAGTTGCAACATCAATCCTTTCTTGGTCAAGACCTTCTTGACCTCAAGGATGGTCTCTGTCCTATAGTCAATTTCCAATGCCTCTAACTCTTGTTTGGTCTTGGAGTTTAGGAACTTGATGAGCTCAGTGGCCTCTGTAGGCTTCTCCCCTAATTATTTCCTCATCTTCACACTTGATTATTTGGCCTTTTGTACCGGTTCATGTTGTTCAAATACAATTTGTATGAGGGCCCATATATCTACCATTGATTTAATGATGTCCATCCAAATGTTTTCTTTGGCCTTAGAAAATGTTTTAGCCATGACAATCTCCTTTTGCAGATTCTGTAATTCTTGATTGAGTCTTTGTGAATTATGCATCTCTGTGTTGTAGCTAGCCTGGTACATGGACTTTAGCTTCTGGAGGTTTTTTACCTCTTCTTTCAATCTTCTGATTTCTTCCCCTTGAAGGGTCAAGTCCTCCATTGACTTCACCAACTTCTCAGAACCATTTGGAATTTTCACTGGGATGGCTGATGGAATCTCTGATGTTGTGGTTGCTGCTGTTTGACTAACTCTTGTGAGAGGAACTACATCCAGTGGGATAACAACCATCCACACACTCTGTTCTTTCTCTTTAACCAACGTATCTAGCTCAACCTCCATCTCCTTTATTTGTGCATTCTGCTCCATTATTAATTTCTACATCTCCAATTTGTGGCCTTCACTTTCAACCATTTCCTTTGCTTGTGAATATTCAGTGGCTGGAAGTTTCAATTGCTTCCTCAGAGATTCCATGTTAGCATTTTTGTTCTTCAATAGTTCCTTGGATTCCTTGACATTGGATGGGTCATAGCCAATCTTCATCACCAACTCCTCTAGGGATTTGATTTTGTTATCTTTTGCTAAGGATGATATATTTTCTAGCTTTAGTTGGGATTGGACATTGTTCAAATATACCTGTAACTTTGAGGAAGTCAGTGAAGTGTTTGTTAGGGTGGAGAAAATCATCTCCCTTGTTTGCCTATGCATATCCATTTGATCTGCTGGATGGACCTCTTTCACATCAAACTCAAATGATGATTTCTTGTAATGAGAGATGGTCTTGGGATGAGGGACCTGTGCCTGTAAGAATGCCATGTGAATCCTTCCCTTCTCTGTGTCGAATGCAGATAGTAATCTGTTATGAGATGTGGATGTCTACTTCCAGAACTGGGCATATGTTGTACTGGTTAGAAGTTAATTTCTCTATTTGATGATTTTATACTTATCAAAGATACTAAGTCCCATGGGCTCATGTGAGGACTTAGCTGACAATGTAGTATCTGCTTGATTCTTGGATGAGGAAGTGGACACTATGTGTTGGTTGGATAAGAAAACTGATGATTATGGTCCCTCCATAACTATTGTGGACTGTGTTTCTCCTTCTCTAAACCTGTTAGGTGTGTGGCTAGTCTTGGTCCTCTTCCTGTAGACTTGGAAGTCTTCTGCTGACACCTCTTTGACTGAAGGAGAGATTTCTTTCCAGGCTCTCTTTTCTTCTTGTACTTGAGGAGTGTTGGTATGAGAGGCAGTAACGATGGGGGATTCATCTTCAGTTTCTAACAATGTATTCTCCTACCATTCTATCTGATTCATAAAATTTTCAACCTCAGGCTTTGTCACATGAGCACAAGGGGCAGTATTTTGTTTGAGCTTGGTTTTTGATATGATTCCAAAGGGGTCATAATTCCATGGGAAACACATACTGAAATTCATTTCTTTTAACAGATTATTGACTTCTTCTCCTGCAGCTCTGTTGTTGAATATCAAATAACCAATTTGGCTCTTGATCCTGAGCTGTTTCTTCTTCTTGAATGACACGAAGTGGATATCATCAGAGTTGATCATCTGTCTGATGTATTCCAAGGCAAGAATTCTGACATAAATGTACTTTGGTAGCTTGTATGGAGGTAACTCACACTCATAAACTTTGATATCAGTATGGTTCTGGTAAAGGTACCAGTCTCCTGTTTTTGATAAGTATGATAGGTCAAGAATTCTCTAGACCTCCTCATTTATCCTTGGTTCCATTATGTCGATGAGAATACACACTACTGGATGGTAAAACTGATCGATGAACTATTTGAAGTTGAGATTGGATGAGTTCTTCCTCACTAGGTATGTCCAAGAAGTCACTGGTTGAGGATTCCCTATTTGATCCAGCTTCTGAAAAGCACACGAGAATATTTATGCTTGGAAGAAGATGAACAAGTATACCAGCACTGAGGAGTACCTAAATGTTCCTTCTGTGGAGAACTTGAACAACTGTTCATGTATAATGTCATCCAGAAAATGGTTGTAATCAAATTGAGTCATATCCTTTTCTTCTATGGAGAAAATGGAAAGAAAACCCAAAATGGGTTCATCTACCCATTCATCATAATAGTATCCTAATAGGCAACATAGGGTGGAAATGACTTGGTTGGCTCTGACTGAGAAGATGGAAGGCAGATAGGGAGGGTTCTTTTTAGGTAACTGAGTGTCTTCTAGTAATAAGATTTCAAATATCTGGGCTCTTTGAGGGAAGGAAAGTTTCTGATAGAGTTCAGTCAAGATTTCAATGGAGAAAGGGCTAACATGATCGGTTCTAGGGATCTGTAGCATCTGATTTATAGATTCACGGGTGATGGTGAACATAGTTTCACTATATGAAGACATGATGGCCCTTTGGCATGGAAGGTAACGAGATTGATACTTTAGGGTGAACTCAGGGATGTGATAGGTCTGGGGAAACATGTACAGTGGAAGATTAATTCCCAGAGTCTGATCTCGTCACTATGGTCTAAGAAAATATCTTTAAGCCAGAAGTGTAATTTGAAGAAGTCAAATTCACACTTCGGATCTGCAATCTGATAGTCTTTTTCGGCCAAGGGGGCATGGTCCAGGTCGATGGGAGGAGGAAGGAATGAATTTTCTTCTATTTCAACAGATTTGGATTCGGGCCCCATGATTAATCGAAGATCTGAAGATGAAAAAGGAGTTGACTGTAATTACTCGGTTTAATGGCACCTGTCGACGACGATCTTGGTGGCATTTGACTTGAAAATGGAAAATGACTGTGTCAACTATGTCTAGAGCAGTGAAAAGTGCGGTAATGGCGAAAGAACTGAGTTAAACGACGTATGGGAGTGTCCATTATGGTGCGGGTGTTGACTGGATGAGTAACGGTCATAGGGGCGACATTGATTGACCAACTTGTAGTTAAATATGACGTGGATGGCATTAATTGGCCAACAGGTAGGGATGAGTGTGACATGTGACAGGGTAGTGGGGTGTGACGTGTAAAAGGGTAGTGGGGTATAGTGGCAGAGTGTGATAGGTAGTATGAGATGAGCGGTTAGGCGGTTTTCCCGGAGGGGGGGGGGGTAGGTGGTAAGCGAAAATNGGGGGGGGGGGGGTGGTTCCGATATTCACTACTAACCATTGATATGAGCATGGCTTGATCAACTGCTGCGAATCATGCGCCCTTTATCCACAAAGCGCCAGAGTGTCAAATCCCGATAGAACTTAGGATAAAAACATATTGTGGGTATTTTCTAGCTCCCCTTTCTTTATTTTTTTTTCACCAAGGGGTAAAAAAAACATCAAATTAACTCAAATAAAAGGCATTTAATCAACACTTTGCAAATTTTTATTGAAATAATGCATGCTAACCTAGTTCCTAATCTAATAACCTAACACATTAACCCAGTTTAAACTGTTGGGTCAATAATTACTCTAACCTAATATGTTTGGCCAAGTTTAGATTGTTTGGCCAAATGTATTCACTAACCTATCTAATTTGGCCAAGGTTAGACTATTTGACCAAATTTATTCACTATCCTATCAACATAAATTTAAAGGGTTTGATCAGTATGAATCAAACCTGGTTTATTCATGGGGTTTTGTCTTTTTATTTTTTATACCCTCTTTTGATTTTTATTCTTTCTTTTCTTTATTTTTCTTTTCTTTTGAAAATCATTTGCAGAATAAAACATTATTTGCAATATGACACAACTAGAGGAAGAGATTCTAATCACGAGGTGATCTTATGAATTATTGGGTTATAACAGGTTGACTCTATGATGTTTCTTCACTATAGATCAAAATTTTTCGGGGTTGAAATCATGTTGAAATCACATGGCCATCTGAACCTTCTAAGGGTATGTATGTTGAAGACATGATTCTCCTAGTTATATACTRACATCGGTAAAAATATGTTGTGCACTAATAGTTTTAYGRAAATTAATGATGCGTGTGTCTATTTTATAGTGTGATTGTCCTTTGTTCATGCGTGGTTATGTGAACTATGACTTCCCTGAGGACCTGGGACGTGCCATATCAAAATTATCTACATTTTTACGTTGGATCACATCAAGGGAGATTCATATGGCTAGCATTCCATAGTGATGCCGAGAGATAATTGAGATTGTTTGTATGGTTGAGAAGGATTTACCCACAATTTTTACGGACATGCATGTCCATATTCTAATTCACCTACTTGATGAGGTTGAATTAGCTAGGGTGTTCTCATGTCATTGGATGTTCTTCTTAGAGAGGTACATGAAAAAAATGAAGGGGTATGTTCGACAACGAGAGAAACCGGAGGGCTCTATGATAGAGGGGTACATATTATTCAAGTCATTCTATTATGCCAGTGAGTACATCAAACAAATTGATGACACAGAAGGGGTAGTCATTTGGGAGAACCATCAAKATGAGGACAAAAGGGAAGGGGAGCTACTCCAAATGAATGAAAAATGGTGCTTGATAAAGAGTAATTCAATTATATTTTTCYAGTTTAGTATAGATAAATTTTTTACATTGAAGTTGATAATATATTTTTCATCGCATGCTATTTGTTTTTAATTATTTTATACATCATCGAATTTAGAAATTTTGATTCCATCAATAAATTCATTCTTTAAGTTGATAATATATATTTGATCTCATACTATTTGTTTTGAATTTTTGTATACATCAACGAATTTTGAAATGGATGTCATCAATAAATTCGTTCTTTACAATGTGGAGGCAACATGATCATGGGTCACACTGTATGAAGAGAAAATAAAGAAATGGGACAATGATATGAAAACATGTAGACGGTTGAATGGTAGAAGCATGCCTTATCCAGATTATTTAAAATAAAATATGCCAAAAATATGTCCCAACAATTGGGTGGCTGGAGAAGATATGGATGCACTAAACATAGGGATTGGGTGCATCAACTCTGTAATAACCTCTCTGAGTACCACATTCTATTTATAATATTGCACATTTGAATTGTAACACGTATTATGTTTTTATTAATGCTTCATTTATTAGACATATGACACTGCCCTTTATTCACATTTTTCCAGGTGAATTTATTCCCATCTATGTGGGAATATGGACATCATTTTCACACTGAGTATGATAATGAAGGCCACATCACACAATATTATGGAGTGGATGTCGAGTTTGACCAATCTAGTCGTGCTAGCCACCGTGATGAAAACCTGATAGAGGGGAAGTTATTTTACATTGAAAAGATACAAGAGATCATGCAAGTAGGCTTCTCATTGTTTCAATGTGTTATTTTTTTTTGCAAGTGGTGGGATACCTTCAATCGGATATATGTAAAGGAAGATCGTGATAGTGGGATAGTATGTATTAACTCTAAAAAAATTTGGGTTGAAAGTAAGGAGCCTTATTTTTCCCAAAACATTGCAACCAAGTGTTTTTTTACCCATATGTGTCCGATGGGGATTGGTGGTTCATGCTGAGACATGATTTGAGATCTAAACATATTTTTGAGAACAACAATGTTACAGTGCCAAGAAATGAATATAATCAGGGTGTTGGCAACGAAGACCTATTTCATGTAAATGATTTGTTTGAATGTTTATATTGTGGATGTGTCATTTATTATGGGTATCTATAATGGACAATTATGCTTTTTTTTCCCTTCATTTTATAATTATGTTGGATATGAAAATTTAACAACCATTTACAACCATCATATTGAAAATATATTAAATAGACGTACAAGCATACCATTTGGTTTTGATATATTTTCATTGTCATATTTATTTTTTGTTATAGCAAATTTATGTTATATTGTATTGAAATATGTTTATGTTAACTGTTGAATTACTAAGAATTAATTGAGATATCACAAAGTTGGTGGCGTAAAATGGTGAATATTTATTTTAAATTATATTTTATTTAATGAAAAATGAATATATTAAAAAATGTTCAAATCTCGAAATTTTTATTGTTTGAGAAAATCAAAATTCAAATAAATATATACTTACTTTGATGGAACTACTAAGGACAATTCCAACAAAATAACTTCATGCAACTTCTATAGTACTTGTAGTGTACTTGGCATTACCAATTTTGATGGCATTCACCACATTAACTAGTGCAACTATCACGACCTTCACCTATTCCACTCAATCCTTTAGTTTTATAATCATATAAACTTATATTAATAATTGTTGGCACAGGGGCAGATTCAGGGTTCAACTCCAAGAGCGAACCGACAAGCCCTAACTACTGGCCCTTTCGGCAACACCTGTGAGGTAGATGCAGTCTCGCCTGAAGTAGCTATGAGGGTGTTGCAAGACAGAGATGTTTACAACTAGAAGGAATGTAAAGTGGATTCACAGGCACGAACACACAATAATCTAGTATTCTTTATCCTCTTATGAACTACTGTGCAAGTTATATCTCTGATCTAACACATTATCATCATAGCAACATACTAATTGAAAAATAACATAGCATCAATCACACACAACAAAAGATATACGTGGTTCACCCTCTCTCTAGGGATACTTCCAAAAAACTGTGCTTTATAATGTATTAAGATGAAGCATACAGTTCTTGTCTGTGCTCTTAGCTAGCATATATTCTCTCTTCTCTTCGCTATCTCTCCCTTCCCTGTGCACCCAACTGCAAGGTTGATCTTTGCACCTAGCTAAAGATATTACAATACATAAGGCTCTCCTACTTAGCACTTCTCTCTCTCAATATTACTCACTCAACCACACAATGATAAAGACAACAACAATGATCATAACAAAAACAACTAGAATGAATCCTCTTCCCTCATGTAGGTTCTTATTTATACATTACAATATCTCACCGACATCCTTAGGTCGAAACCTAGCTGTCATAAACCCTAGATTCCAAAACCCTAGGTGTGTAAAACCCTAGGTCAACTTGACCTGTGTTTTCAGGGCTTCGCCAGCCTGTCTTTCCTTCCTTCTCGCACAGTGATCCAAAGCATCCAACGGTGGATTTTTCCGCTTGTTGAGTTGTCCACGATCCTTCTTTCTTACTGATCTGTCATCCTTGATATCCTCGTCCAACGACTTGCTTCCTTTTACTTCGCTCCATCTTTTATGCTCTTTTGCTCACTTCGACCCAGTAACAGTCACTGTGTCTTCTGCGTAGTTCACATTTTTCCTTTTCTTCCTTGATATTCACTTTCTTTCATAACCAAGGGCCAACAGGCCCCCAACACTCACCTGTGACTCATCTCGAGGCACTTCAGATATGATCCTTCTGTTTTACTTCGATTTCAGACTGCGTAGTGAAACCTTTGCTTCTTTCTTGATGCCTCATCTCCTTGTGTAGACTATATTTTCTGTGTCTAGTACCCAGTTTCAACTGCACCTAGTAACTAGACCCTTTTCCTTATGCTTTCACTAAGAGTTGCGGGGAAACTAGTTGTCATAATACAATTTCAATCGGTTCCCATTCACTAATCCTTCCTTCCATTCTCCCTTTAAAGTATTCAACTACGCAACTCCTCCTTATGTAACATAGGTGATCTCATATGGACCGAGCCAATGCATTTTGAACTTCCCAGGATACTTTATGAACTTACTGTCATATACCAGTACTAGATCACCTTGTTTAAATGCCTTCTTCTTGATGTGCTTGTCATGATAGACCTTCTCTCTTTCCTTCTGTACTTGCTGATGGAATCCTACAATAAATCTGTCTTCTTCGAGTTCGACCAACTGTGAAAGACTTTCTCGAACAATGCCAGTGTCATCCATATATGTGAAGGCAACAATTCTTAGGTTTGGTACCAAGTATTCCATTGGGACAACAACTTCAAGACCATACACCAACTTAAAAGGGGTCTGCATTGTTAGCTTCTTGAAAGTAGTTATATAAGCCCATAGTACTACTAGTACTCTTAAATCCCACTCATCCCTGTTCATACTACAAATATTCGTCAATGCTATCTCCAAGATCTTGTTGAATGCTTCCACTGTCTCGTTTGCTTGTGGATGGTAAGGCATTCTCTTCTGGTGATGTACTGCAAATTCCTCGGTCAAGACTTCAACTATTTTATTTATGAAATGTGTGCCTTGATCACTCATAACGATCTTTGGGCATTCAAACCTGGTTATGATGTCATCAAATATGAAGTGCACAAATGTAGTTGCACTACAGTCCTTAACTGCTCTTGCTTCAGCCTATCTGGTCAAGTACTATGTTGCTGTAATTATGTACCTTGCACCTGTGCACTTTCCTGGTGGGTTTATGGGTCCCACGAAGTCGATGGCCCATTTATCAAATGCTTGTAGGGTCAACTGTGGTGCTAATGGAATTTCATATCTTCTGTATGGTTTCCCAACTCTTTCGCATGCATCGCAGGCTCTGGAATAATCTTTAGCATCCCTGTGTAAGGTAGGCCACCAAAGGCCAGCTCTAAGAACCTTTTGCACAGTTGATTTTCCTATGTAATGTCCTCCTGTGATGACTTCATGAGCTTCTGCGAGGATCAATGGTTGCTTTGCCTCCATAACACATCTTCTCAATATCTCATTAGGTCCCATATTGTATAGCTATCCAGCTATTAGTGAAAATTTTGCAGTGCACACTACTAGTTGTTTCTTCTATGGAATTGTATACTCACTAGGTGCAATTCCTTTTGATAGGAACTGGACTATCTCTGCGAAGTGGTCATCAATATTTCTAATGGCTAATAACAGTGCATCCAATAGTGCATCCTCTAAACTAGTGGGCTCTTTGCCATGTTCCAACCTTTACAAGTGGTCAGGACCTTTTTTCATTCTTCCTGGATTTACTATGATCTCAAAGTCATATTCTTGAAATAGAAGAATCCATCTACATATTCTCCCCCCCAACACTAGCTTGTTGACTAGGTATTTCAACGCGAAGTGATCAATAAACATTTTAAAGTGTTCTTCCAATAAGTAGTGGCAAAAGTTTTGCAGCGCATACACCATGGCTAACCCCTCTCGCTCGGTAGTGGTGTAATTGATCTCAGCAGTTGATATCTTCCTGCTGGAAAAGGATAACGGGTGGTCAATATATCCTTCCCTAGGTTGTCATAACACTGCTCCTAAAGCAATAGAAGACACATCGACATGCACATGAAACTCCTTGCTCCAATCTAGAAAAACTAGAATAGGCGTAGTAACCATTTTCTGTTTCAGTGTGTCGAAGCTTTGTTGGAACTCTTCTGTCCAACTAAACTGATAGTCTTTCTTCAAAAGCTTCTCCATGGGTGTTGTAATCTGGGAATATCCTTTAATGAACTTCCTTTAGTATCTAGTATGTCCTAGCGTAGTGCACAACTTTTTAACTGAAGTGGGAGGGGGTAGATCAACTATAATGGAAATTTTAGATGGATCAACCAGTAATCCCTGCTTACATACAATATGACCTAACAACACTCCAAATGGTGAGAAGAAGATGCAATTCTTTAGATTCAAGGAAATTTGACACTACCTGCATTTGTCCAACATTAGCCTTAGACATTCAATATGATTTTTCAATAAACCAAAAACAATCCAATCATCAAAATATGCTTCTAGAAATTTATGCAGAAACTCCTTGAATTCTTCGACCACCACCATGGAAAATATGGTTGGGGAATTACTTAATCCAAATGGTATCACTGTATACTGGTAGGATCTCCATTCTGTTGCAAATGTGGTCTTATGGCGATCTTCCTTGGCAATTCGGGTCTGATGGTATCCCGAGAATCCATCTGTAAAAGAGTATACCTCCTGGTCTCCCACATTATCTAACACCTCGTCAGTGAATGGTGTAGGGAAGGGGTCATGAAAACAAGAATCATTCAGTTTCCTAAGATCTACACAGATCTTGATCTCTCCCGTCTTCTTGTCTTGCACCACCATAGGGTTAATTCATTTTGATTCTTCGACAAGTTCTATAATTCCTGCTTCCAACATTTTGTCGAGCTCAACCTTTACTTTCTCCTTATATTTAGGGTTCAATCTGTAGGGTATTTGTTTGACTGGTCTTGCATCTGGTTTCAAAGGGATCCTCATCTCTCCCATAGGCCCTTTAATTCCCTTCATATCAGTGAACTTGGTTGGAAACAAGTCCTGATATTCATGCAGTAACTATGTAATCTTGTCAATGGTGGTAGCATCCCAATAATCTCCAACGTTTGTAAGCTTCGGTGTCTATTCTGTTCCAAGATTGACCTTTTTAATATTGATTGGTTGTCCAATGAATGGTAACTCAATTCTTGGTCCTTCCACATCTCTTTTGCCTTCTCTTTCTGCAATGTTCACCTTTCTTAGATCATCGTCTTCATCAACATTGATGTTGTAACAACCTTGCAGTTTCTGGGGAGGCGTAGTCCATTCATCCTCTTCTTGCTCCAAAGGTAGGTTAGATGCCTCCTCAAATACTTTCTATCTTACAACCTGTAATGCTTGATCTACTGAAGGATATTGAATTTCAAATAAGAAGGTGGTTACAAAATTCTGAGTCATACCTTCCTAGTCTGTGGTGTTGAAGCACAACTCTGCTTGAAGGTACCAGTTGATAGGTGTCGTGTCTAGTGTGTTAATGAATTTGTTCACCCATTTCTCTTGAGGAATGCTTCTCCAAGATTCCTCACAACTTCACACATGGTCCTTTGGGCAGCTTCGACCTATGTACCGATCTTCGCAGCCTTCTACTTGTGTTGAGAACTGCGCTGTCATCAAGGCATGCCATTGTACCCATCATGTAATTTATTTTTTATGTGTTCCCCACCATCTTGCTGGGGTTGCTTTCAGAGCCTCATCCATTTCCATCCATATTTGTTACATTGGTACACTTTCTTCAAATTCTGACAAGAAGGTTTCTAAAGGATTCAAACCATCAATGGTGGGTAGGTTACTTACTGTTGTGCCAATCCATCGAACTTCTCTGGTTAATCTAGCACATATTCTTGTAGACACTTCATACATTTTATTCTGCCAGTTATCCAGTGCTTCTTCTGAGTCTGATGAACATGCATTGTCACTTTGCCATCTTAGGTTTCCATCGATCCTAGGATTAATGTAATTCTGTTGTCTGGCTGTTAATTTGTATATGTTTTCCATTTCATATGCGTAGTCTTCTTCTCTGATAGGTTCTGTGTATCATTGAACTTCATCTGGATCTAAAGGTGTGATGACCCTAAGGCCATCTCTTTCAAATGTCATACGTATTTTCTTTAAATCAACCATAATGGAATTATTTAAATCCCAATCAATTCCTAACAACACACGGTAAGGACAACTATCATCAACTATCTCAATTACCTCAAAATCTGCAAACGTTCTTATTCCGTCGATGTCCATAGGGACATGCTCCAATATGCCAAAGGGGCTTACATCTCATTGATTAACCATCCTCAGACTGATAGGGGGATATATCATCTTGGGTTTTCCCATTAGTGCCCAGGTTTGCTTCGTCATGACATTGACCTCCGACCCTAAGTCGAGGACCACATAGTCTATATCATATTCTCCTATTTGAGAATTCAAGTGTAATTCCTTATTTGTCCTTCTCTTTTTAGAGATTTGGTGTACTTCCCTATTCATTAAGGGGTCTACCTTTCCTAGATAATACTGTCTGATTAAAATTTGTAGCTCTTGTACAACGCTTTCATCCTGAATCAACTTAATGCAAGTATATAAAAATTCCATGAGCTTGCCTACCTCTTTTCCTTCTTTTGGCGAAGTAGACTGATCGAATGCCAGAGGCATTCCATATTATCTTACTTTTGGCCATGTATTTGATGAAGAGCCTTGATCTCCTTTGAACTATTTTCTTGCCTCCTCGAATATATGTCTTTATTTCTTTGCATCAAAAGTTTGGGTCTTCTCTGTAGCTTTCCTGATTCCTGGGTCTTCTGTAGTCTTTCCTTGGGTCAGTCTCTCTTCTCCTATAACAATGCCTCCTCTAGTGATAAAAAAGACTTTGGGGTCTTCTCTACGAGGTTCAACATATATCATTTTCACTTGCGGGTTCTACTGAGGTCCTCGTCTTTCCTAAAGCTTATCCAACAATGTTGTACATTCCTCGATAACATGCTCAAAGGAGTTGCAATAGCTGCAAGTGGTGCAAGGGTTCTAATAGTCCCTTGCTAGGTGTCCTAGCTGTGCATAGTTATAACAGATTATCTATCCTCGACCTAGACCCATACCTCCTCCTCTTCCTCGTCCTCTGAATCCACCGCGAGGATTGATGTTTCCTCTCCCAAGGGAGTTATACTGTGTACTGTTTCCTTCCTGCTGTACTTCACCTTGAATTTTGTATATATCTCTTGACCTTTCATGAATTATATCGTAAGCCCTAAAATCCCTATAATCATGTCCCATGGACTTACAGAACGTCCAATACAAATTTGTGGGTGTCTGAACATACTTTTGCTTGTAATAACACTTGCTAGGGTGATATCTATTTCTGCATACCTCGCACCAAGGTAGGTGACTTGCTTCAAAGGGCTCAGAGCTCCAGAGGCCAAGTATTCATGGAATAGGGGACAATGTTCCTTGTCATGGCCTTGTGATGTAAATTTGACACACCAGATGTCTTCTCTTTTATCTTTTCCCTTGTCTTTTTTCATATCTTCGACCTGCAGAGACAAACTAGTTAGCTGACTCAAGATTTGACTCAAACCTGAAATGGATTCTCCCATGGGGGATGATTCTAGCTTCATGGTGATCTCCAGTGCCTCAACATGTGAAGAAATCTTTTGTTGCATCAAAGGAACTCTGATGTGTGGTAAAAGGGCAACAATGAACCACTCTTTGTTTTGCTCATCTAGAATCTGAAAAGTCAGTCGGTCAATTAAGGTCTTGAATCTTTGATCAAATTCCCAAACAGGTTCAAATACCTTCTACTTGATCTCTTTCATTTCTGTAATACATTGTGATTCCGATTTGGGTTTCTTGAAATATGAAATCATCACATTCTTGATCTGATTCAACGACTTAGGATGTGCTAGTCCTTGGACAAGCTTCATGTACCAACTTAGTGTGCGATCCCTTAGGGTAGTACTAAACTAGGTTCTTTTAACAGCTTCGTCAGTGACATTTTTAATATTCCATACAACTTCACATAGGAACCAGTGCTGATCAAGGTCTTTAGATCCATCTCCCCTAAATATAGGGAGCCTCATCTCATCTACCATAGATCTTCCTAGGGTTCCTGATGGAGTATGTGGTGGACTACTAGTGACAGTGCTCTGAACGCTCTAGTAGCTTGGATTACTCTGATTTCTTAATGTTACTGAATTGACATGAGGGATAATAGTACTTACTTTACCAGTCTGTGTAGTTCCCGAAGTTTCTGGCTCTTCCCGGTGAGGTTCTTCATCTTTCCTTTCCTCTATCCCAGCAGGTTCTGAATGCTCTTCGTCCATCAGATCTTCCTCTTCTCCAATGTAGAAACCCTCATCCATGTATTTATGCTTGAACATGCTTGCAAGATGAACTTCTCTGAACACTCTCCCATTGCGCATATGTCCAGCTTCTGTGTCGCTATCATTGTCTGAATTCCTGAACATTAGCTTTTTCAAATTTGATCAATCTACTGTGTCTTCAAGATGTTCTTCTCATGCAATAAAATCTTGGTCCTCAACTTTAGAAAATGTAAAAATTTTCCTCTGGTTCCCTTGAAGAAATATCTCTCGGCTTGACTATATGACTCTACTCTGTCAACAACAAACTCGATGATGTACCCTCCAATGGTGCTATCAAATCAATGATCTACTTCTCATGACACAATGTTATCAAATCTCTTGACCCTCTTGATTAGTGCCGATGTCCAAACTACAGGTGGTCTATATCTGATCTCAAACTGGCTATTTTCTAACCTAGCTAACCATTCATATGGCTCCCGATGGATTCCTCCAAAGAAAATCTCGTGTATATCGGTAAAGATATATCTCTCCATCCAATCCTCTGTACTAAGATTATGGTTCTTGTTTTGGGCTTCAACGAAGTCCTTTTCTTGATCCTCTATCCACTTTTGGATTTCTATCTTTGATGGGAACCACCTTGACATTCCCTCAAGAAGATAACTGTCCCGACAACAAAACCATTTGTTGGCACAGGGGTAGACCTAAGGTTCAACTCTAAGAGTGCACCAACAAGCCCTAACTATTGGCCCTTTTGGCAACACCTACGAGGCATATGCAGTCTCACCCAAAGTAGCTATGAGGGGGTTGCAAGACAGAGTTGTCTACAACCAGAAGGAATTCAAAGTGGATTCACATGCACCAACACACAATAATTATGTATTCTTTATCCTCTTATGAACCATTGTGCAAGTTATATCTCTAATCTAACACATTATCATCATAGAAACATACTAATTGACAAAGAATAGAGCATCAATCACACACACCACAAGATATACGTGGGTCACCCTCTCTCTAGGGCTACGTCCACAGAATTGTGCTTTATAATGTATTAAGATGAAGCATACAATTCTTGTCTGCGCTCTTACCTAGCAGATCTTCTCTCTTCTCTTCGCTATCTCTCCCCTCCCTATGCACCCAGCTGCAGGGTTGATTTTCACACCCAACTGAAGATCTTACAATACAAAAGGCTCTCCTACTTATCACTTCTCTCTCTCTCAATATTACTCACTCAACCACACAATGATAAAGACAACAAAAATGATCATAAAAAAAACAACTAGAACGAACCCTCTTCCCTCATGTAGGTTCTTATTTATACATTACAATATCTCACCGACATCCTTAGGTCGAAACCTAGCTGTCAAAAACCCTAGATGCCAAAACCCTAGGTGTCTAAAACCCTAGGTCAACTTGACCCACGTTTTCAGGGCTTCGCTAACCTGTCTTTCCTTCTCACGCGGTGCTCCAAAGCATCCAACGATGGATTTTTCCACCCACGATCCTTCTTTCTTGCTGATATGTTGTCCTTGATCTCCTCGTCCAACGATTTGCTTCCTTTTACTTCGCTTCGTCTTTTCTGCTCTTTTGCTCACTTCGACCCAGTAACAGTCACTGTGTCTTCCGCACAGTTCACATTTTGCATTTTCTTCCTTTATCTTCACTTTCTTTCATAACCAAGGGCCAACAATAATTCTTTTTGCATTCTCCTTGAAAGAAGTGTCAATATAGGAAGGACATAGAAATTCTTGGCACCCAAATTTTTAGGTTTAGTTTTGCACATAAACACAAATGAAATTGTATAGAAATTGTAATACAAATTATGTATTGCCTGGATTCTCTTGATCTAAAAATTATATGCCACTGTTAAATACATAATCGCTTCTACTAAAGTTCTTGTGGAATTTAAAGCATGATCGCAAATTGCAATATCAAGAAGAAAGATCAATCACACATAACACAGATGTTTTTACCGGGAAATCATAAAGCTAAAAAACCCACTATCATATGTTATGTATATCGTGGATCATGAAACAATATCATAAAAAACTCTAATCCAAGAGGTCTCAGTACAATGCAATCGTCTCACACTTTCATACAAAAATCAACAAATACATGTGCCAATTCTCTGCCTCCAGACAACCTGCCTCTCTACGCAATCCTTGCAATGAAAAACCCTGCAATTGAATCAAATCCTCTTACCTAGGCTGTGCATTTCTCATTGGCACATCCAAAGTGTGTGTGGTTGCATGAGTGCACTTCACTCAAATCACAACTGATAGCCAAACTGTCCCTTTCACCTGTTATCTCAACTGGGTCTCCACTGGATATGACATGCATGTAGTTAATAGTGGTAAATCTTCAATTGCATGTGAGTTCACTGATTGTGAATTAATTAATAATTAATTCACTTAACTCTCACTAGTGTAATTTCAGTTACAACTAGTACAACTAAGCTTAACTTACTTAACTGAGTTAAACTACTTCACAACTCACATAACTACACTTATAACTCTGCTACAACTTCAAGTCACTTAGTTACAACTAATTCGACTTCCATGTCCCAACAGTCAACCTTTGAACTTGAATTTACTATAGCTAACTGATTTTCCATTTCAGTTAACTATTTTCAAGTAATTATGAGATAATAGATTAATATTTATTGTCCAATTTATTTAAGGGAAAAATAAATTAGACACACATTTCTTGTTGACTTTTCAACACTCCCCCTCAACAAGAAAGGAATTATCCTTCACCCCAATCCTATCTCTAAGGTATTCAAATTTTCTCCTGGTGAGCGCCTTCGTTAGAATGTCTGCATCCTGATATTCCATAGGAATGTGTAAATGTGTTGAACTTGCACATAATAGATCTAGCTAGAAAATACCACACATAGTTGCAGAGAGAAATTGAGAAAGAAGAAGCAAGAGAGAAAGAATGGAAGAATTCTCATTAACCGTATTCCACACTCAAAGAGTGAATAATTTACAATAGATATAGGATACATGAGTAACTAATGAGCCATAGTGGTGGTATAGATTTATTTGGACACACACCAATAGTTACAAGAGTAAATTTCCACCTAGTCTAGTCTCTTAGGCAGTTACGGGAGTGAATTGCCACCTAACTGAGTTAACTAGTCAACTAGTCTTCAGTTAACTGACTGAACAAAGAGTAGTGAGTTGGTGACGATCCCAATGTTGCATGGTGACAAAACCAATGCAACATCTAAACTCAACTCAACTAGTCAAACTGAAGTGTCAACTGAAAGAGAATATTCTTCAGGTGGAATATTCTCCCCTAAAATATAGGAGACTGGATAATGACTAATTATGACTAATAAACAAGGAATAAGCTTATGAAAAATAAATCCTAGGTGTGTGTGAGGTAACTCCAACAGAATGTACTGAAGCAACATGATATTTCATTGCACACAATCTCTGAGATGATGATACCAGATATCTATATGCTTAGATCTATCATGAAACACATGATTAATTGAGAGTTTAATGAAACTCCGATTATTACAATGAATCACTGTCAGATCTAAATGAGAACCAAACAAACCAACCAAGATATTTCTCATCCAGATAGCCTCACACGCAGCTTGACTTGCTTCCATGTATTTCGCTTCCACTGAACTGAGTGCCATGGATCTCTACTTCTTGCTATACCAAGAAACAACTGTAGATACGATACTAAATATCCCCCCTGATGTGCTCTTTCTATCCGTTGGGCTACCTACCCAATCTGCATCCGTTAATCCATGCAACTTCACCTCATCCATCTGTCTATACCATAATACATACTCAGATGTGCCCCTCAGGTATCTCAGGGCATGCTTTCCCACTGTTATTGGATAAATCCGTAAGTGCAGACACAAACCGATCTCCCTAGATCCACCTGGATCTAGAACAAAGCAAGACAGAATAATACTCTTTCCCTAGATTTAGACTATTGAATGAACTAGGAGGCAAGAATCATGAACATACCTTCTGATCGCTTCCTTTGGTCTTTGTTGTTCCAGCTTTGCTCCAATTCTCTTGTGCAGTCAAGACCAGGACAACTCAAACCAATCAAAGTGAAAACAACTTAATATATTCAACAGTTAATCTATGTATATGATCAAGGAATTATACAATAAAGAAGACTTAGCTTTATGGGAAATGGACATATTACTGTATCATATTGATGGAAAGCAAAGATTACAACCCGAGCCTTGATGTTGCAAACCTCCTTTCGATGGCCCTTAGCTCTGACACACACACTTGCTCACTTGCATGAGGAAGATCAACCACTTTTGATAAACTTACTGGAGTTCTCTAGCTGCTGTAGCATCAATCCTTCACACAATATTTCACTAATTCTCCAATGTCTTCTTAACCTTGTTTTCTTCTAACCTTTTCCATGAGAATTCCCTCAATATATAGGAGATAATGAATTAGTTACTTGGATAAGAATGATCCCAAAATATCAGGAAATCCAGTACTTAGATAACCATTCGAATGCCATCTCATCCTTCTAGAAGATTCCCTTCTAGAAGCTTCGAGAATTCATCTTTTTCCCTTCTTTAGAAAGAGTTTGCACCCTAGTAGTTAGACACAGTGTGAACTTCTCGCACCCTAGCTTAAAGCAGCCTGCGAGAATCATGCATTCTTGCAGGCAAATATATTGGTAGCCTGCGAACCTTCCTCAAAAATGTGATTTCTGGAGATAGATGAAGGTAAATTTTCTCAGGAGAAAGTTCTAATGAAGAGCTTGAGTACACCATCTTCAATACATCATCATGACGACCAAAATCATGGGGAACAGAATGCCCCCCAAAGTCTGAGATTGGAACCAGTGACAGTCGATAGACTTTGTAAGCTGCATGTGTGTGTCGAGAACTAGGAGCACATCTAATCAGAAACCTGCGAACAATCTAGCATCTGCAGAGTATCATATATATCAATTATGAGGTAGGCATTCCCATACTGAGATCATAGACTGACACCATTGTAGACATAGGTCATGGCCACCAATCATACACTGTGGATCCATGCCGTCAAAATATAGCATAGCCACCTGAATACACTGTGGATCTATGCGAGAAAATTCAAATCAAGACGACATAGCCACGAAACATACACAGTGGATCTATGTGTTGAAAATTATACATACTCCATCGAAGCCTGGATCACAAAGATAATATCCAGGGTCTTCAATTTCGTCGCCCAAAGTACGAATCTAACCATATGATTACATGTGTTGAAGTCGAACATGGTAGAAACCACTTGATTACCGGTCAATGATAAAACCGTTAACAAGTGCGAGGGAAATCACCATTGATGTCAATGACTCCCAAGGTACCATAGTACAATCCATCGAGTGTGAATAAATGAGTTGATGTCGAACATTCGACGAAATGTTTTTATCATGGGTCAATGATGTAAACCCACTGTCAAAAGTGAGGAAACTTGCCATTGAGGCATGCAAGCTCCAAGGTACTAAATAATTTCTAAGTCTTGATTCTGGATAATGAGCTGAAGTCGACGGAACAAAACTCATCACAAGAGGGCTTTGATGTATCCCCCATCAATGACACAAAATGAGTAACAGAGTTTGAAGGTGAAACAAAGCATATTGCAAATTGGACTGGACACAGGGAAGGCCAACTCGTAGAGAATGGATAACTGCAGATGGCCGACTCAATATAGGTTTCAGATGGACTTCTCTTGAACATATGAATGACACGACCAATGATTTGGCAACATTGACTCAAAGACGACATAGGAAATGACCTTGTAGCAAATCAAATGAGAGACAAATGGATTTCCCAAACCGGCTTCAAATGATGAATAGGGGGTGTCATGTTCAAGAGCGACACTTACTGCCAATCAATATGAAGATGAAAGATATCCATTTCCCAAATTTTCCCCCACCATTTCTGGCAAGTACCTCTTTATTTTTACGCAAACTTGAAGAGGATCACATATGCTTGTTGATATAAGCTCATCCTTCGGACGAGTCCCTCGGAGTATATTTAACGAACCCTAAGAAGGAGTGGTTCGGTCCCATCACAGGTCTGTCAATGTTTGTTTAACGAGTCCAGAGATAGAAAACTCGAAGGTTTTTCAAGATTATAGAGTTTGGATAAACACTTAAAAGAGAACTCTCTCAATTCCTTTTTCATAATATAGTCTGGATAAGACCGAAAAAGAGAGAAATTATCGCTTACCAGAAGCGTACTTCAAATACTTTAGCGAGCGTGAAAATAACAGGTCGCTCGGCGATCTTTTCATGTTTAGAGAGTCTGAAAATAGCTTAAAGATGACTCCAGGGGGGTTCCTTTTTCGTATAACCTTGTTGAGCCCAAAAAAGTGATAAAACTATGCTCGATCACGTTCTCCTATATTTACGAGCGTAAGAACGGACAAAAACGACGCTTGAGGTTTTATGTAAGAACCATGAAAACAATGTCATAATGAATAAATATGTCCATACCCTTGTGTTTAATTATCAACGTCATCATACCTGCAAGTCATTACACTCATCTTGATATTAGGGATTAGGTTTAATCAATAGATAAGCATAAAAAACCCAAAATGACATAGTAAAAAGTAAATTAAATGAGTAAATAATCATTTTTACCATATCATTTCACATTTTCACTATTGAGCTCTAAAACCCCCATTTTACCCTCTGAATTTGGCATCGATTTGTGGGAACTACAAGAGATCATTCGACGAGCCGTCTGCAGCATTAAGGTAAGCCATTCATTCTTGACATTTTCATGGTTTAAATGTTTAATTTCACTAGTTAAAACTTCTGTTTCAAGTTGTTTTTTGAAACCTACATGCGCATTGGCATTCTCGCAGGCAGCCCATAGGGGCCCTGCAAGAACGATGCGTTCTCGCAGGTGAGCCTTAATCCACCTGCGAGGTTCTCGCACTGTGCTAATGGGGAACCTGCGAGAACCACAAAATCCAATTTTTTTTTAAATATTTAGCCAATGAAAAAGATCTAGATCATGAAGAAAGTCATTAATCTTCTTTTTATGTTCCTTGTGCAGGTAAATAGCCACAAACATGGTGCTTGAGTGGCGAGAACGAGAACATGAAGAGGATAATGAAAATTTCGAGAATCATCCTCCCACCATAGCGACATTGAGAGATTGTGGGCTTTTAAAATACTTTCGCATCCCGGGCATGAGAGCCCAAGTCAGACTACTAGAGTTCCTGATTCGTATGTGGGATCCAGATCAACAGGTTTTCAATGTAGGAGCGAACACATTGTCCATAGACATTGAGGACATATACTTCTTGACTGGATTATCCAGGTGCGGGTATTATGTCAGCCTGACTGGCAGTAGAGGCGGTGGATTAAAGATGAGTGAGTACTGCAATCAATACTGTGTACCTGAGGCTGAGAGGAAAAAGGGAAAAGTTGCTATCTGGGGGGTAAAAAACTTGACCCTCCACACTATCCTCTTTACTATAGCTCAGATGGCAGGGAGTTATGCTCCTCATATGGAATTACAGAGCTACTTCCAGTATGCCATCGAGTGTACTGAGCCTCGAGTATTCAATTGGGCAGATGCTGTGCTTCGCAGTATCAAAAGACAATTAACCAAATGCAGGCGAGGTGAATTGAAACAATTTGGGTATGGTTCTTTATTGGTGTCCTTCTTACTTGAGAGGGTCCTCGTATTTAGGCTACAGGTTGAGTGGGACTTCCCAGGTCCTAGAGATCCAAGGATGTTGAGATGGTGTCGGCTCATGGCCCGACACGTGGTAGGACCAATCGTCAAGTATGACGATATTTTCTTTGACTGGCTTCAAAACCAGATGTTGATGGTCGATGACTACGCCTATGTCGGGTTGGATTTCCGAGGAGATCCAGATTTGGCATTGCCTGAGGACGCTCAGTGGGGAGACCTCGGTAAGAAGTACACACATTTTCTCTTTTTAAATGTTTTTGAATTTTTATCATATTCAAATGTTTTTGTTTTATATGTTTATCCGAAGACTAACACAAAAAATTTGTTGATAACACAGATGTTGGACCGTATAGACCTCCTGGCACCTCTCCTATTCAGTGACGAGGAGAGGTAGCAGCAGCAACACCACAGTATGCCGAAGATTATCAGGTGGTGGAACAGAATTTAGAGGGCCTGACAGCAGAATTTAGGGGTATCAGCAACTATGAGACGACTGCTCCGTAGGGTTGCTAGGGCAGTCATGTGTTACCATTAACGTCATCCGTGACGTCACTTTGTAGAAGCTATAAGCTTCAAATTTTGATATTTTGGTCTTTGGACAAACTTTTTGTAAAAACAACAAACTCTTTTGATTGTTATATACAGATGGTTTCTACCAGTTTACTTTATATTGTGTGAATTTAAATGTGTTTGATTTATAAATGGTTCAAATGTCTGTCCAATACATAATTAGCCAATGCATCTGTTAATGTATTAAGACATCTAGGAATATGATGATATTCAATGTGATCAAAATAACGTTTCAAGAGGTGAATTCGCAAATACACCCGTAACAAAGTAGGACTTCGAATAGAGTAGATATTACTTAGCTGTAGTACTACAAGCTGCGAGTCAAGTCACACAACCAAATGACGAATTCCGAGTGAGATAGCATCAACCAATAATTCAATGATGGCGCTATATTCTGCAATGTTGTTGGTCGCACGGCCGAGACATACACCTCGTAAAGATATAAGTTCGTTTGTTGGGGCATAGATTGCCCACGTAGCGGAAGCTAGGTTCCGAGTACTACGGCTAGCACCATCAGCGAAGCGAATATAGGGTAGTGAAGACTCCGACATCTAGCAATCAAACACAACATCACATAAGGGCAAAGACCAGATAACATCAAAAGAAAACTAAAGTAACACACACAAAGTATGATACATAAAATACAAGTACTTGTGCACAAATGACTTATGCATAGTACTTCTTCAAGTACAACCCATTCCTGGGTTCACTCAAAGGGATACCATCGTAATCAACCAGCTCATATGCTCCTTTTTCCAAAACTCGGTGAATAATATAAGGACCTCGCCACATTGGTTCGAATTTCCCAGCTCCTAAGACATCTCGATCCTGTTCATAGAGAAGAACAAGATCACCTTAAGAGAAAACACGAGGCTTGACATGCTTGTCATACTATGCCTTGACATGTTTCTTCTGGGATTCTATTACTAGAGTGGCGTCACGTCGAGTTTCGTCTAATCGCATCAGATAAAATAGACATTCTTCTTCAGCAGAAGTATTGGGTAAAAGTTCGACAACTAGCTTCAGAGAAGGTATCTCACAATCTATTGGAAGAATGGATTCCACACCATAGACCAATCAAAAAGGCGTAAACCCTGTAGCGGATTTGACAGATGTTCGATATGCTCACAATGTCGAAAACAACATCGTGTGCCAGCTTGTTTTATGAATTCCTATCATCCGTCGAAGCATAGTTATAAGAACTTTGTTTATTGCTTCGACCTGGCCATTAGCTTGTGGATAATAGGGTGTTGATTTATCATGACGAAGACCCAACTTTTCTGTAAGTTCAGACATCATAAAATTCCTAAAATGACTACCGTGATCAGTGATGATAGCTTGAGGAACACCAAAACGAGCTATGACATGGTTAAAAAGAAACAACACTGCAGTCTTTCCAGTATTATTGAATGTTGGCATCGCCTTGGCCCATTTTGTAAAGTAATCAACAACTACAATGATGTAACCATGCCCCCCGGCCGAGTGAGGGTGACATGTCATGAAATCGATACCCCATTTTTCAAAAGGACCAACTGAGACCACATGATGAAGAGGAGCAGGATGCGACTGAATTTTCTGATTGTAGGTCTGGCAGGCATGGTATTTCTGAAAGGCGGTAATGCAGTCATTGAACAAGGAAGGCCAAAAATATCCTGCGCGTAATATATTCTGGGCAGTAGCATACCCAGACATATGACCACCACATGCTCTAGAATGGCAGTCATTCAGAGCTTTCTCGGCTTCATCAAACGTCAGACAACGTCGAAAAATAGAGTCAATTCCCCGATGGTAAAGAGTATCCCCGAGGATGATGTAGTGATGCGCTTGATAGCATATGCGACGTCGTTCGATACTAGACAAAGCAGGCCGAAAAGTCTGGGTTTGGAGATATATAATGATATCACCATACCAAAGATCGTCAGTGCTAATAAGGAAAAGAGATTCATCGGGTAATGAATCTACTGCTACATTTTCCGTGGCAGAGTGAGGAAAATCACATATCAACTCAGTGAAAACTAAGGATTTCTTAGACGTGGCACGATCGAATTCCAAATCAAACTCCTGGAGTATGACAATCCATTTGGAGTATTTTCCCCCTAGCAATTGACGTGTCAAAATGTGTTGCATAGGGTTGCAATGAGAAATCACGGTAGTTTTCCTTGAGAGAATATAATGCCGAAAGTGTTGAACAGCTTGAACGATAGCCAAAGCTAGTTTTTCAACATGTTGATACTTGATTTCAGTGGATGTGAGACTTCGACTCAAGTAATAAATAACATGCTCATCGTGCGCATCATCCTCTTGGATGAGAACCATGCCGATGGTATACTTAGAGGCAACAAGATAAAGAAAATAATCACGACTATAATCATGAGGAAAGAGAAGCGGGGCTCGTGTGAGGGACAAATTCAAAGCCTCAAAAGCATTGTTGGCAACGGAATCTGAGACTAACTCTAAATCTTTCTTTAGTAGCGATGTAAAACCACGAGTAATCTCGGTGTAATTAGGAATGAAACGATGAAGAAAATTTGCTTTCCCTTGCAAACTTTGCAACTGACGTAGTGTAGAAGGAGTAGGGAGATTAAGAATCGCCTCAACCTTAATTGGATCCACCCTGATCCCTTGAAGTGAAACAATGAAACCTAGAAGACGGTCAGATTCTACGCAAAAAACACATTTATGAGGATTTAAACGAATACGATAGAACCGACAACGAACAAAAATAGCTTGGAGATGAGTGGGGTGATTGACTCGTCACAAAGAATGAGCTGGTAAATTGTCCAAATAGGGTTGAACGATATGCTTTATATCATGAAAAGCATAAGACATAGCACGTTGAAACGTCGTGCCAGCGTTCTTAAGACCGAAGGGAAGTTTCCTATAGGCAAAAGTACCCAAGGACAAATAAAAGCAGTTTTATATTGGTCCTCGGGAGCGATGTTAATTTGATTATAGCCGGAGAAACCATCCATGAGAGAGAATATTTCACTTCCGGCACAGTCATCAACAATCTGGTCGATGAAAGGGGTTGGAAAGTTGTCTTTTGGACAGGCTTTGTTAATATCCCTATAATCAACACATGCATGAATACTGCCACCTTTCTTATCAATTGGAACAGGGTTGGAAACCCATTCTGTCAGAGCCACGGGATAAATAAAGCCAGCTTTGAGAAGTTTTTCAACCTCAAGTTTGATAGCTGCCGCTTTACGTGGGTGTACAGGACGTAGGCACTGCCGGACAGGTTTAGCTTCGGGGTATGTCTTTATCTCATGTACAACAATAGTAGGGTTGATACCTGGCATCTCTTCGTAACTCCAGGTGAATATATCATGAAATTCTTTGAAAAAAGATGTATAAGTGACAATTTCATCTGGAGAACACGAAGCTCCAATATGAACATTTTCAACTATCCCAGGTTTAACGGATATATCAATGGGAATCGTGGGAGATATATTACTGAGGTTCCCTTCGACAAACACATCATGTGTAGATCAGGGAATGATTGATATGACAACAATGGTCGACGGAGTCGAATTCCGTTGGTAGTTCTCAGGAGTGTGCTGTTCCAGAAAGAGTATAGAACGATGATGTCCATCGTCCCAAGGAGTGTCCTCCATGACGGACATAATCATCTCGTCAGTGGGAAAGATAACACGGAAAGTATTGGGAGACAACTCATCGAGAGAAGAGGTAGAATGTGTGGCCGAGTGAATCGCCTGATAAGCAGACTCAACCAGACTTAACGACATGACGTTGCTGAAACGAGTGTGATCTCCAGGATCAGGGACTATCCAAGGGTCGGAAGACACAGGAAGTTCATGAGGTATAGAGGAGATCATGTTGATAGAAGAAAATGATGGGCGTGGAACATTGGGCGGAGGAATGGGGAAAGTGCCCATTAGCGAAGAGTCCTTTAAAAGGCCTACACCAACATTCTTGTTACCCGGCGGGGTTTTAGCTATAAACGGCACGTTGCCAGTGCGAGTATTAGAATTGAAGAAGGCAAGTTGGTCAACAGTAATGACCTTTCCTTGATGAGGAAAACGTACAACACGGAATAGTGTTGACACCACATCGTGCATGGAATTGATCCAGTTATGACCAAGTAGAAGATTATAATCAAGGGGAGCATTGAAGACTTCCACTTCAACTTGGACTGTCTTACCTTCGAGAGTAATAGGCAACGAAGGAAGGACACCGTAAGGCTTAAAACCAGAGCCATTGAAGGATTTCAAAGTATTTTGTGATTCATTTAAGGGAGGAGAGCCAATGGCCTTCCAACAAGCAAAAGACATTACACACGCAGAGGAACCCTCATCGATAACAGTTCAGCAAATGTTCTTGTCTGAGACAACAAATTGTATCTGGAACGCAAGCTGAGGGGGTAACTTTGGAATATGATCTTCCAAGTCAAAGACTATCAAATTCGTATCTGTGGGGTCAATTCCACCTATAGATGTCAACAATGCCTTCCGTTGTGTAGGACAAGACTGAAGGACTTCAAGGGCTGACATCGCTGAAGGTGCCTGGGCCAGATCTTCCACAATGCTATAGTTCTGGGCCGCATGAGCATGAGGATTGAAAGTCGACTTGTGAACAACACCCATAGGGGGTCATATGACTGTATCAAGGCTTGGTCGTTAGAGATGAAGATGACCGTTCGTAGGTGGAGTCGGTGGAGAGGGTTGTACCAAAGCAGGAGGTAAATCGTCAACCTTCTCCTTAGATGGAGAATAATCTTTGGCTCTAGTGGCGATTGCAACGTTGTTTTTCTTAGAATCACCAGTACACATCAAAACATATGATGTCGTAGAAGTAGATGGTTGGTCATGGATGACCAACTGAGCATGTTGTTGAGACGGGAAGGGTTGGGACAAGACTGCCGGCGTAGATGGTTTTGGCGTCCCTTGAAGGAACTTAGTAACTTCGGCACGTCGAGGACAATCCTTCGTGTAGTGATAGTCAACACAGATAAGGCAAGGGTATTGTTGTTTGCACGTATCCTGATCTTCAACAGGAGGAGTTTTAGTTTTCTCTGTTGGATTATTATTTTTTCTCTCCTTATTCTTGCCTCTCCCCTTTTTAGATTTATTTTTACCGGTCGGGGTTGATTGAACGACGTTCACCTCAGAGGTTTTACCGGCGGGATTGGTAGGAGACGGAGCATTTTGAACATTAGAAGGTGTAGATTTAGGGGTTGTACTTGAAACAGAATGTGAGTGGGCATGGGCAGTACCAATCATACCATCAGCTGCATGTGAGGCAGCTGGAGTAGTTGAAGTGCTGGAAGTACCAGGACGGGGTAGTTCAGGTAGAAAATCGTAAAGTGTTCCCGTTTGCGAATAAACGAGATCAAGATATTGAGCACGACTTATAGCCTGCTCCTCCGTAACAACACCACCCATGGCAATGTCTTTACCAATTTCGTTCACAAAGGATTTCGTGAACCATTCTTCCAGTAACTGATCAGGGAGTTCAAGTTTAATGAGACATCGTCTCCGTCTCCACTCATGTATATGATCTGAGATGTGAGTGCCTTTAGTCTGTTTGAAGGAAGTTAAAATCTCAATCCCAGTATCATAATGGAATGGTAATTGGTAATGTGTAAGAAAAGCCATAGCTAGGGTGTTGAAATCAGAGAAGAAACCTCGTGGAAATTCAATATACCACTTCGCAACAGAACCAGTAAGGGTTCGTTGAAAAAGACGTAAATGAATAGAATCATCCATCAACGAGTTGGATGAACACCATAGGTGAAAAGTCATAACGTGATTGTTCGGGTCCTCTCCCACCTTGCCATCGAATTTAGGAATGTCCGATGGAAGCTTGGCTGGGATAACGGGCCATTGGGGAGAGTGACGAATAGGATCATTCATAATCCTAGACAAATATGGAAAATCCAAAGTAGCAAGAAAAGGTAACTGTTGATTGACTTGTGGGTACTGGTGACTTTGGGGTGGAAGCCTTGTTGGCAAACCAGTAGGCCCGTATGCAGTCTACCCATAATGGGAAGACCCTGGCTGATTCGGTGGTGGTTGGAGAGGATAATAATTCCAAGGATTGTAACCTTGCGTTTGAGTAGGGACCTGAGTTTAAGCATTCTGACCCTGACCCCAAATAGGATTAGGTATACCTGTATATGGTTGGCCTATAGTAGGAGTAGGCTGTTGTCCCCCAGTCGTTTGAGGGAGATTTTGTAGCATCTGAGTCCAATACTGGGCCAAAGCAGGAGGTATATTTTGTCCAAAAGGTGGGGTTGGTCCACCTATCGTGGGTGGAGTTCCAATCAGATGTTGTGTTCCAATCGAAGGTTGAGTAGTAACTGGAACATGTCCAGTAAAAGGAGGTTGAAATGTCCCACCTTGTCCACCAACGGGAATCTGCAAGTTTGGTGCAACGGACGGAATAGTGCCACTAGGATTAGGAATGCCAGAAGGAAATTGAGGGAGTGTCGGAATAAAACCGGGAATAGGGTTCCCATGAAAAGATAGACCACCAGGAGTACCAAAAGGGGTTTGCGGAGGTGTTGGATTGGAAGCATTCAACAAAGCATTCAACACATGGTAACTGGGTGGTAGTGTTGGAGTAACATTGGGCATACACTAGGTGTTTATAGGAGGAAGACCAGCTGTAGTGAACCTAGTTGGGACACTCGTAGTGTTCGCAAGATGGGCCATCTCAGCAGGGAGAATAAAGTGATAAGTGGTCTTCACCGGTACAGCCTCTGTCTCAGAAAACACTAGAGGGTTGATTTCAGAGACCACAGGTGA
Organism: Picea engelmannii; assembly: GCA_009831015.1. Classification (NCBI taxonomy): domain Eukaryota; kingdom Viridiplantae; phylum Streptophyta; class Pinopsida; order Pinales; family Pinaceae; genus Picea; species Picea engelmannii. Next base: position 58,492 of record ML808700.1, on the reverse strand, counting down.
ACTAGGACTAAAAAGAGTCCTGCGGAAATCACCTGCAGACCAAAAAGGATCTTGGCCTTCTACACCGGGAAAAGGCCCAATGGGTGATCCAGAAGAAGTAACAACTAATTCTCTAGAAGAATTTAATCGCACAAAAGGTCGTTCACCATGGAGAATGCGATATTCCTCTCTAGTATTGGTAATTCGAAAAGGTTCTAGAGATTCAGTTGATTCTACTTGTGGTGTGGTGACAACTGGGACTTCACTTGTTTCCTCGTGGGGTGGGGTAACAACTGGGACTTCACTCTGGTGAGGAGAGCCCTCAGGTGTACCGGTAGGCAAAGGTTGAGAATCATCCATATGTTTTGGAGATAAACCTTGCATTCTACGTGAACGTCGTGGGGGAGCAATTGTAAACGAGTGACAAGCTCCGCGAAGAAATTATTAAGGTCAACTTCGAGAAACAAACAAAATGCACTAGTAAACAAAATCTAGGAAGCAATCACCAGGCAAACAAGACCTTCTAATTTCGAAGCCACAAGTTGGTGATGAAATCCAACGTTGCAAAAACGAGACGAGAAGGGGTGGGGCTATTGTGGAAAAGTTACACTGACGACCTGCTTAACAGACTTACACCCTGGTGCAAGCTCCCACACATAATCGTGGGTATACCCTCCAAGGAGCATGAGTGAGTTTGATCAACGTCAATTCCAGGTACCGCTAAGACTTTCCCCTCCACAGTCATCTTGGGTAAGAATCTAGAGAGATAGGCCACTAAGGTCACCACAAACAACAATAAAGTCTGGGGGAACAGTCGACAGTCTAATCCACACGCAAGGGCAGGGTATCTAGCCTGAAATCAACTCAAAAGGCTTCCACTCATCATTGTGGGTATACCTCCGAGTGACCCCCGTAATACGTGCAATCTCTACACTGATGTCAACAAAGCAGGATGAGTAACTCTGCCAACACCAATGCGACCTAGTGCTTGACCCTTGTGTTAGAAGGGCTTCCCAGGACAATATGTTGCAAATGGAATTTAACACTCCCTAACTCAAGATGCTATTGTGTGTTTTGAGCTTTTGGAGAGTGTATCTCTCTTCCTACTCCAAAGCACTAGCCTAGCTAAATGTTGGTGTAAAAGATCCCTAGAAAAGAGTTACTAGATAAATTTTAAGATTACGCAGTATTTTTAAGAGCTGTTGTTTACTCAAAGGTAACGGAAGTGAAACTCATGTTGTATGACTCTGACCCAATAATGCAAGGATGATAATGAAACATATCACTTTTCGTTCAATGAATCCTATATATGGGAGAGAGAAAAGTTTTCCAGATCAACCATGAACTACATGCAAAATTTCCTTTCAAATGTCAATGCAAACAATCAGTTATCGAATGACTATTCTCTATGTTTCTCTTTTTCAATATTTCAACAATCTCTAAAACTTTGATTTTCAATGTTTTGTAAATGACAAAAACAATTTGATGAAATAAAAACCTTGTGTTCACTTTTCAAAAAGAACCCTCACTATACTAATGAGAGAGAAGAAAATCAAATCATCAAGCAATAACAACCTAATCAACTCTTTCAATGAAAGCAAAAATAAAGAACAAACCAATTAGTCTTCTCAATGCAAACGAAAATGTTCTTTCAAACTAATAAGCAAATGAGAAAAACCAAGTACTCAACTTTCAACCAATCACTGGTTCTCAACTAATCAAACATACTCAGAATCTGAAGTCAGAAAGAATGGTTTTGCCAAGAAGAGTCAAGAAACGAAAGTCAAGTCACAAATGAAAAGAAAAGCCTTGAAACCCTAAGACTATTCACGCATGCAAACTAAAGCAAGAAAGTTATCAATCAATAGTCCAAGAAACCCATAAGAGATATTCCAACTGATCTGGGCAGTTAGAAAGACTAAAACTCAAATTCAAAATTTTGAACAAGAATGTTCGCAGGTAAACACTATTACACAGTGCGAGAATCAGTGATTCTCGCAGACAACCTTTTAGAAAGGTGCGAGAACCTCGCACTGAAATCTATGAGCAGGGTGCGAACCTTACCATTTCTTGCAGGCTGCAATGAAGTGCAGTGTGAGAATTCCTGAACATATCCAAAAATTTGAAAAATGAAGTAAAAATTAAAAAAGCTTCTGGACCCAGAAGGTCTATCAAGATATCCTGAAGACTCAGAGACTGATAGGACAGGAGAAAAATGAAACTAGAGCAAATGGCCACAGAAAAATATCAAAAGCCACAAAGAAAATGGGTTCGATCCCCAGTGGAGTCGCCAATTTTGTTATTGGATAAATCTGTAAGTGCGGACACAAACCGATCTCCCTAGATCCACTTGGATCTAGAACAAAGCAAGATAGAATAATACTCTTTCCCTAGATTTAGACTATTGAATGAACTAGGAGGCAAGAATCATGAACATACCTTATGATCACTTCCTTTGGTCTTTGTTGTTCCAGCTTCACTCCAATGCTCTTGTGCAGTCAAGACCAGGACAACGCAAACCAATCAAAGTGAAAACAACTTAATATACTCAACAATTAATCTATGTATATGATCAAGGAATTATACAATAAAGTAGACTTAACTTTATGGGAAAGGGACATATTACTGTATCATATTGATGGAAAGAAAAGATTACAACCTGAGCCTTGATGTTGCAAACCTCCTTTCGATGGCCCTTAGCTCTGACACACACGCTTGCTCACTTGCATGAAGAAGATAAACCACTTTTGATAAACTTGTTGGAGTTCTCTAGCTGCTGTAGCATCAGTCCTTCACACAATCTTTCACTAATTCTCCAATGTCTTCTTAACCTTGTTTGCTTCTAACCTTTTCCATGAGAATTCCCTCAATATATAGGAGAGAATGAATTAGTTACTTGGATAAGAATGATCCCAAAATATCAGGAAATCCAGTACTTAGATAACCATTCGAATGCCATCTCATCCTTCTAGAATATTCCCTTCTAGAAGCTTCGAGAATTCATCTTTTTCCATTCTTTAGAAAGAGTTTTCACCCTAGTAGTTAGACACAGTGCAAACTTCTCGCACCCTGGATTAAGGCAGTCTGCGAGAATCATGCATTCTTGCAGGCAAATATATTGGTAGCCTGCGAACCTTCCTCAAAAATGTGATTTCTGGAGATAGATGGAGGTAACTTTTCTTAGGAGAAAGTTCTAATGAAGAGCCTGAGTACACCATCTTCAATACATCATCATGACGATCAAAATCATGGGTAACACCCACCTTCCAAAAGAGCTTGGTAGGCTTAAACATCGCTTGATTTAGCTGGTTAACTACATAGAAAATGTCTGGTCTCATGTTCACTAGATACATTAGCGAACCCACTAACTGATGATAGACAGTAGCATCCATTACCTCTCCATAAGTATCATCCTCTTTCCTCCAGTTTCCTGGAAGAGGAGTATCCATGGGTTTGCAACCCTCCATGTGAAACTTACCCAATATCTCCCTTGCATACTTTCCTTGAGACACAAAAAGTTCAGCATCTCGCTGCCATATTTCCAATCCAAGGAAATAATGAAGAAGGCCCAAATCCTTCATCTCTAACTCCTTTGCAAGGTCCTCCTTGCATGAGTGTATCAGCTGCTCACCATCAGTCAGTATTAAATCATCAACATAAAGAACAATGGTTAAAATATTACCCTCCACCACAAGTTGGTATAGGTGTACATCCACTTCACTTTTGGTGAAGCCCAGTCCGGTGAAATAGTTTTCTATCCAAGTGTAACAAGCACAGGGTGCTTGCTTCAACCCATACAATGCTCTCTTGAGTGTGCACACATGTGACTCCCTGTCAAAGGTCTCAAAACCTTCTGGCTGTTTAATGTACACTTCTTCCTCAATGATCCCATTGAGAAACACAATTTTTACATCCATCTGATGAATGCGCCAGCCCATTTGCGTTGAGAGTGCAAGGATGGATCTTATGGAAGAGTACCTTGCGACATGTGCAAAGGTCTCATCATAATATATCCTCTTGATCTGTGAGAAGCCCTGGGCCACAAACCTAGCCTTGTATTTCTCCACACTCCCATCAACAACTTTCTTTACCTTGTAGATCCATCTCAAACCTACCACTAATTTGTTGACCGGTCTCAGGACAATTTCCCATGCACTGTTTTTGAAAATGGAGTCATATTCCTCCATCATTCCATCTACCCATGTGGGATCCTGCACTACTTCCTAAAAGGAAGATGGTTCAGTCACAATACATTTTCTCATGAGAGCCATGTATCCAGTAAATCGATCAAGAGACTGTTTCTGCCTGTGGTGTGAAGTACGGGCTCCTACATTCTGTGCAACATCTAGTCTCAATCTATCAGCTTCTGTGGTGCACTTTCTGCAATTTCTGATGGATGGCTCTGCATGAGTGGCTTCCTCCACTCCATTAACCTCCTCATGTGGCTAATCCACATCTTGAGACTCATCTTTGGGAACCAGTAGTTCCTCCTCTACATGCAAGTCTAGCTCCCTCTCAAGCGCCAATCGCATGGCTTTCCCCTCATCGAAATTTATATCCTGTCGCATAACAGTCATCTTACTGTTAGGAAAATACACATGATAATTATGGGGTGTTTCTGTGTATCCCAAAAATATCCCAACTTCAACAGTCGATTCCAGCTTCTTCCTGGCATCCTTGGTCACATGCACATAAACATATGAGCCAAAAATCTTAAAGTGTGAAACATCAGGTTTCTTACCAGTGAAAGATTCTTCAGGTGTACTCATGCCAAGTACTCTGTGAAGACAACAATTTTTCACATAAACCACAATATTTCATGATTCCACCCAGAAATGTATTGGTAGGCCCTGATCATGCAACATTTCTCATGCAACACCCACGATCATTCTGTTCTTCCTCTCCACAACCCCATTTTGCTGTTGATTATGAGGCACTATGAGTTCTCTTCAAATTCCTTCTTTGATACAAAAGTCTTTGAATTCGTTAGAGATGTATTCTCCACCATTATTGCTCCTAAGAGCCTTCACTTGCTTCCCTGACTCTTTCTCCACCAATGCTTTAAACTCAAAAAACTTTGACAATGTTTGATCCTTCTTCTCCATGAAGAAGATCCAACATTTACGAGAAAATTCATGAACAAAAATAACATAATACTTGTGTTTTTCTATTGAAGCAACCGAGAATGGTCCACACACGCCTGTGTGAAATTTCTCCAGGATAACTGCAGCACGGTTCTCCTTTTCATGAAAGGTGGACTTTACATATTTCCCCATGGTGCAACTCTTCAACTAATCTAACTGAGCAAGTGTTCCCATTGGAAGTCCAGTAGATATTTGCTGCATGATCTTCAAGGCTCCATGATGAAGATGGCCCAATCGCATGTGCCATAATTCACCCTCATCCCAGCTCACCACTTTTTCTGCCTTTCCCATCATGGCAGGGAAACCATCTACCTCCAACATGTAGATATTCTTAACTCAAATCCATATCCTCTTGACTTGACCCATTGTTTTATGTCACAAAAAATATTTTCTACTGCTGAAAACAACGTCATAGCCTCTATCCTCCAACATTGTGACTGAGACCAGGTTTTTCTTCAGACCTGAAACATGCATAACATATTTAAATTGAAATGGTTTACCTGACTCCCTCTAAAAGGTAATGGAACCAATGGCAGTCACACTGTATCGTCCATCATCACCCATGTCAATATGCATTTTGAGATCTTTCTCCTCCAAGTTAGTGAAAAGATCCTTATCTCTCGTCATGTGGAAGGAAGCACCACTATCCAAATACCACACCGATCCCAATGCACTTGAAGCAATGCATGCGATCAAAGAGAAGTCAAGTTCAAATTACGAGGCAAGTAACTCACCAATTGCAGATCCAACAACCTTCTTGTTCTTCTTCTTTTGCAGACAGTTAGTAGTGAGATGCCCATGTTCGTGACAGTGAAAAAACTTCACTTTGGACAAATCTAGCTTCTTTCCTTTAGACTCGGATTTTGAATGGAATTTCTTCCCCTTCCCTTTCCTTGCCTTTGCAGCCAAAGAACAATCCTCTTCATCATCATGTTTTGATGAAGAGCCATCTTTGGTGTTCCGCCTAAATTCCTCCTGCACCAAATCCGACCATAGTCATTCCCAATTTGGCAAATTTTCCCTTCCATTGAAAGAGTCTTGATAACTGTGCCAACTCTTGGGAAGTCCTAGGAGAGCCAAGCTCACCAAATAATCATCAGTGACTATTATTCCCACACTCCCCAGCTCATCCTGACATTGGACAAACTTCATGAGATATTTTGGAATGGAGTCACCCTTCTCCATCTTGATCTTCCTGAGTTTATCTTTGAGTGCCAATTTCCTATGGTCGCTACTGTTTTGGAATAGATTCGTCAAGTCCTTCCACATTGCATATAGTGTGGATTTCCCATGGAGGTTTGAGACAATGTGGTCTCGTACTCCCTCCAACAAGATCCTCCTCACCTTTGCCACTTTCTTTTTCCATGCATCAAGATTTGCAGCGTTTGCAACACCTGGCTTAGGAACATCTTTGTCAATGAATTCCTTCAAGCCATTGTCTTTGAGTAATGCCTACATCCTATCATTCCAATAAATATAGTTTGAGCCACCCTCGAGTGCATACTCTAACCTCAAGCCATTGAAATCCATTTCGATCTTGAATCAACTGTAGCACCAAGAAAGTCTTTCTGCAAATTTGAATTCTATCCAGTCACAAACTCAGCTTCTGCAATTTCCTGTGCTCTGATACCATGTAGAAATTTCAATACAAATTATGTATTTCCTAGATTCTCATGATCTAACAATTATATGCCACTTTTAAATACAAAATCGCTTCTACTAAAATTCTTGCGGAATTTAAAACACGATCGCCAATTGCAATATCAAGAAGAAATACCAATCACACATAACACATATGTTTTTACCAGGAAAGAATAAAGATAAAAACCCCACTATCATATATTATGTATATCGTGGATCATGAAACAATCTCATACAAAACTCTAATCCAATATCTCTCAGTACAATACAATCGTCTCACACTGTCATACAAAAATCAACAAATACATGTGCCAATTCTCTGCCTCTAGACAACTTGCCTCCTCTGCACAATCCCTGCAATGAAAAACCCTGCAATTGAATCGAATCCTCTTTCATAGGCTTCACATTCCTCATTGGCACATCCAAAGTGTGTGTGGTTGCATGAGTGCACTTCACTCAAATCAGAACTGATAGCCAAACTCTCCCTTTTACCTGTTATCTCAACTGGGTCTCCACTGGATCTGACATGCATGTAGTTAACAGTGGTAAATCTTCAGTTGCATTTGAGTTCACTGATTGTGAATTAATTCACTGAACTCTCACTAGTGTAAGTTCAATTACAACTAGTACAACTGAGCTTAACTCACTTAACTGAGTTAAACTACTTCACAACTCACATAACTACACTTATAACTCTGTTACAACTTCAAGTCACTTAGTTACAACTAATTCGACTTCCATGTCCCACCAGTCAACCTTTGAACTCGATTTTCCTATAGCTAACTGATTTTCCATTTCAGTTAACTATTTTCAAGTAATTATGAGATAATAGATTAATATTTATTGTCCAATTTATTTAAGGGAAAAACAAATTAGACACACATTTCTTGTTGACTTTTCAACAAGCTGTGTGGGCTCATTCCATAATTTTGAGAGAGCCTAAGGAAATGCATGAGCAATGGAAAAGAGTGCGGGTCAAACCAAGTTTTGTCAGTTACACACCAATCTTAAATTTTACCTTGAAGTGTGCATCGGTCCAAGTTTTTTCAGGTGTGCTAAAAATCAAGAAGATGCTCACTGGAATCAAGAAAGGAATCATTGAGAAATATCCCTGGATGATTCTTTCCAAGAGCATACGAGGACTTGGGACTGCTAGAGGACAAGATGGCCATGTAGTTAAGATTTCCATTGATATAGAAAGTATCGTAGCACTGAAAGACACTAGAAGCGTGCGAGGTATTTTTGTCAGACAAACGAGCGGGGTAGAGAAGAAAGAGACAACGCTCCCCAATAGAGAAAGTTATAAAAGGAAGCACAAATACTAGAAATATGGTTGGTTGACTAGATAGATACTGAGGAGTCCTTAGTATTGAGCTCACTCTGAGCCTATTGTAATATTGTAATGTTGTTGAACATATTTTTGTGTATGTTATGTGTCTGAGTGCTAAGCAAGGCACATTCTGCAGTGCGTTGTAACTCTAAGTATTTATATAGGAAATATATGAAGTTCTATGGATTCCATATATATCTATTCTGTGCAATGTATATCTCTGTTGTGATGGAATGGCTCTAGTAATAAATATGTGATAGGTATGATCCATTTTGTGTCTATCATGTATGAGTTGAATATGTGTGTATTGTTTTACTTCTTATTCCTAATAATTTGTCACAAATGAGCTGCATGGATGCCAATTTCAATGACTCTTCGTGTGTTTATCCTTTATCCCTATCAAAATATCTATGGTCTCTGTGATCCTCTCTGCATATTAGGTGAGACCTTCCTTGACCAAGGCTCTGGAGTTTTTGTTGGAAAAATCTAGATCAAAATGCCCAACAAATGGTTCCATTATTGGGACCTGAAAGTCTTGTCGAGAATGATGAAGGAAAGCAATGAGGTGGAATCCATATAGGGAGTAAATTCAAGAGTGGGTAGCTACAAAAGAACATGAGTTTTCCCTGTGAGAGACTCAATGATTGAGGGTGAGTGCAGAAAAATGGAAAGACATGTATCTCTTTTATGATATGCATGAGCTTTTCTTTGTTGAATTTCATTGTCTGTTGCATGAATGGCTAAAAATACAAATTGCTACCAATGCTTGCATGTGGCTATTGGTACCAGTGGCTTGGGATCAAACCACAATTGAAGAAATAAAAGTGTTGGATAACAAGTGGACTCAGTCTATCAATTTCTAGATTTCTCGGGTAAAATAAGGCTACATTGTTGAATTCATCGTGGAATAGACCAACTCTTTTAGCAAGGCTGAAAGAAAGTTTACAGAAGGACCAAGAAAGTAGATGCTGGAGGAAATTCCACTTTGGATAAAAATGTTGTTTGTGGAGAAAGAGATGATGCACATGGATCCCGATCGAATGGCTGAGTAAACTCCCCTAGCATAGGGGGGCTTCTATAAAGACGGGGGAAAGTCATAAAGAAGATGGATTAGTTGAGGAGGATCTAGAAATTGTTGATATGAGGTGAGGTTGTAGATTTTAATCTTTTACAATATTTTACTTCAAATATATTTTCAATAAAAGAACAAAAAATATACAATGACAAATACACACATTACACAGAGATATTTCCCCTAGAAACCCAAACCAGGAAAACCAACATATTCTATATTCATTCATTGTGATACATTGTTTACAATACAATATACATATAGGATCCAATGACATCCAAAACCCTAACTCAATGAACTGGATTAGTCAACAACCCTAATTCCTTAACCAAAAATAGAAAACCATCATCAAAAGCCATGTGYTGAAAAAAYGCCCAAYAATGGACATGAAAATCAAGGCGWCATGAAAAATGAGGMAAAAATGYGACACRTTTCCTKAGGAATTTTTTTTTTCTTGGGGTGTTTCCCCCRAATCCCTACATGGGGGCTATCACCCCMCTACAACCCCAGAAGGATCCCCCCTCAAACCCCCCTAYGCGCCYGAYGCAACGTARCATACATTAGAGATAGTCATGAAAAAAATATAGCATATACCCAACATTCCTCCCACTAGTTGTTTTATTTGCATAYAAGGGGTTACAAGGTTACATAGTCAACAATCTAGGGATCCAATTCCCATGGATCCTCTACACCAAGAGAAATTCTCAGTGCTCACAAATTTTGTTAATGAATCTGCAACATTCTTGAAAGTGTCCACCTTCATCAACAACACTTTCTTTTCTTCAATCATGTCTCTCACAAAGTGATATTGAATATCAATATGCTTTGTCTTTGAATAATAAGCCAGGTTCTTTGCTAGAAAAAATTCACTCCGACTGCCACAATTTATCCTTACAACTTGATGTACCGAGCCAATGCCTGAACACAATATTTGTAACCATATTGATTCCTTACTTGCATGAGTGGATTCCATGTATTCAACTTATGTAGTTGAAAGTTCCACTAAAACCTGTCTTTTTCTCATCCAACAGATTTCTCCTCCAAACAGATTAAACACATACCTGCTTGTAGATATCCTACGATCCATATTTCCATCCCAGTCTACATGCAAAAATCCATGTATGTCCAACACTCTGTCCAATCTTGGTATTCCTTGGTAGCACAATCCATAGCTAGAAGTGCCACGCAAATACCTGAAAACCCCTTTTACTGTTGTCCAATGGTCCTTCCTTGGTTTTGACATATACCTGCTCAAAACTCCCAGTGCATGTGCAATGTCTAGTCTAGTACATAGCATTGCATACATCAAACTGCCAACTGCACTCACATATGGAACATGAGACATGTCCTCCTCCTCTTCCCATGTCTCTTGACACCGATCCATAGATAAATTTACACCAACAAGAATATGGACCTTGACTGGTTTACATTCCTGCATATTAAACCTCTGCAATATTGTCTCGACATATTCTCTCTGATTTAACCAGAGTTTCCTATTTTTCTGATCTCTTTTAATTTCCATGCCCAAAATGAAATTTGAAGCACCGAGATCCTTCATGTCAAATTTAGAGGATAACTGATTTTTCACATACTGGATAATCTCCTTAATGTTTCCTATCAACAACATGTCATCCACATACAAGACCAAATAAATCAAATGATCACCAATTAATTTAAATTATAGACAATGATCCTCTTTGTTTCTTGTGAAGCCAAGTCCCAACATATGAGTATCAAATTTTTGATACCACATCTTTGGTGATTGTTTTAAACCATACAGGGGCTTTTTCAACTTGCATACCAACTCCTTCTTTCCCTTCACAACAAAGCCTTATGGATGCTTCATATATATTTCTTCTTCCAGATCCCCATGTAGGAATGTTGTCTTCACATCCATCTGTTCTACTTCAAAATCAAATGCAACAACAATAGATAACATAAATATTATAGAAGTTAACTTGGCAATAGGAGAAAAAATCTCACCAAAATAAATTCCCTCAACCTGGGAATAACCCTTTGCTACTAACTGAGCTTTGTATTTCTCCACTTTGCCTTCTGCATTCAACTTCTTTTTAAATACCCTTTTTCTTCCAATGAGCTTTCTTCCAATCGACAACTCCACTAGATCCCAAGCCTCATTCTTATCCAAGGCTACGATTTCTTCATCCATAGCATTTTTCTAGAGCTTTCCATCCTTTGAATCCACTGCCTCCCTGACAGTTTTAGGATCATCATCAGTAATAGACAAAGAAAAATTTGAACAAAAATCAAATGGAGTATACATTTATGGTATCCTTCTTTCTCAAAACGATCTCCTCAATACTGGAGTATGAGGATTTTCTTCTTATGATTCTTGTTTTTCTGTAGAGTCTGATTCATCATCCTTTAAATAAAACTCTATTTTCTCCGGTTCTTCCTTACTTGGTAAGAATTATTTTTTAACAACATCCTTCATTTCTCTAAATACCACATCTCGACTATACACAACCTTCTTAGTTTATGGATTCCAAATCTTATAACCTTTGAGACCATCTTTATACCCAATAAAGATACACTTTTCATCCTTCTTATCTAGCTTACTCCTGTTTTCCTTTGGAACATGAACATAGGCCTCACATCCAAATACCTTGAGATGTGTGAGAGAAGGTTTATTACCAATCCATACCTCTTGTGGAGTCTTTTTATCCAGTACTGATGAGGGTGATCTATTGACCAGGTAACATGCAGTACCACTACCTCTGCCCATAATCCTTTCCCTAACCCTGCACCACTGAGCATGCACCTTTCTTTTTCCATCAATTTCTTGTTCATGCTTTCTGCAACTCCATTAGTGAATATGAAGTAGTCTTCTTGCTTTATATACCACACTTCTTATAGAATTGTTCAAATTCATTCTTGTAGAACTCTCCACCATTATCTGTCCTCGACACCTTAATTCTTTTCTCTGTATGATTCTCAACAAGAGCCTTAAACTATTTAAACCTGTCAAAGACTTCAGATTTCTTCCCAAGGAAATATATCCAACTATTCCTCAAGAAGTCATCTATAAATGGGACATAGTACATAGATTTTCCCAATGATGGAACCAACACAGGTCCAAATACATCACTGTGAATTAGCTGTAAAATTCCTTCTGCCCTCGTTGCACCAGAGAGGAATCTTACCTGATTCTACTTCCCATATACACAATTTTCACATAAATAAAAATCCAGAGAGAAGTTAGACATACCTTTAACCATACCTTTACTTTGTAGTAGTCGAAGACCCTTCTCTCTGATATGCCCCAGTCTTTGATGCCACATCATAAAATTTTCTCCAGATACTGTAGGATTTCTTTCTTCTTCAACCCCAATATGAAGAACAATGGAACTACTACACCCATCACTAATAGTGCTTCCTTGCATCTTATACAGAGTTCCAAACCGAACTCCCTTCAACAACACCATTGCTCCTCGAACCATCCTGCAAGTTTCCTTTTAAAATATTGTTTTTACCCCTGCATCATCTATTTTACTTACATAAATCAAATTTCTGGCCAAACTTTGAATGTGCAGAACACCATGTAGTGTTCTAATCCTTCCATCTATGAGACTCAACTTGACTTTTCCTCGTTCTATAATTCTGGTTGTCGAATCATCACCTAGGAAAACATTACCTCCATCATACCTTTCATATTCACAGAAACACTCCCTATGGGTAGTCATATGAAAGGATGCACCTGAGTCAACCAACCATGCCTCATGATCTACATGTGTTCTTGAAGAAGCCAAGTACACATCCCCTCCTTCTTCCTTGGAGGTCGTTTCTTCTATAGAAGGAGCTTCTTTAGATCCATTATTTTTCTCAATTTTGGATCTACACTGCTTCTTGTAGTGAAACACATTTCCCGAGGATATTTTTTTCTCGAGGTTGCTACCCTCGAACCCCTGCGCTAGGGGATATCATCCCCCTGCAACCCCCCCTACGTGCCTGGTGCAATGTAGCAGACACTATATCTAGTCGTGTAAATAATATAACATATACCCAACAAAGGTATGGAATGGAATATAAGAGTAGAGGAGAAAAAGAGTTGAGAGGTACACAATAAGAGTTGAGATAATAAAAAGAGTGGAAGACAGAGGTGGAAAATAATTTTCTAGGGGCACATGATGAGGGGTCGGGTCCAAGATGAAGAGAAAAGAAACTACACCAGGTGGTAGTGAAGGAGAGTATGTTGTGCTAGAGTGGAGCACATATGAGGATAAGCCTACAAATAGGTGTGGAATAGAGGATATGGTGTCTAGTAGGGATACTAGTAGGGATACTATTAGTGATACTAGTTCAGACCTAGGTGAAGAAGTCCACAATCCTTGACTATTGCAGAGTGCTGCAACTGTAGAAGAAGATGAATTGTAGAGTCATTGTGTGTTGATAAGAAGAGAGGATGGAAGGTGAGGAATTAGTGGGCTGTTTGGAAAGGGTTATTACATGCAAAGTGGTAGTGTGAAGATCAGATTGGGAGACATAGCATAGATTTTTAATACGCAGGTTGACCTGAAAGAGGGAGCACAGATTTGTCTTGAAAATTTATGATAGGAAGGTAGGGTGCAACATGTTGATGCACCAAAATAAGAGGAATATGGAGGCTCTCATGGTGGTTGGGGAGATGAATTGACAATAGTAGACGGTCTTGTGTGGAAACAATTAGAAAACTCTCTGGGTCACCTTGGAAGAAGTTTCAGAAGAAGATGGAATTACCCCCCTTTGTACCACCCCCTTGCACATTTTTAATCAAGAATACAACATAATAAATATTGAAGATATTGGAGTAGGAGAAAGAGAAGAAGAAGAGAGAAGTGAAGAGATGAGTGAAGAAGAAGAGAGAAGTGAAGAGATGAGTGAAGAAGAAGGTGAAGTAAACAATACTTTACCTCTTTTAATAATGGTGTGGAAAATTCAAGCCCCTAACAGTCAGAGAAGAGGAATTAGTTCAAGTTTGAATATGAAAAATCAAGATAGTACACTGAGACTACTCGTGTTCCACATAATGGGTAAGGACGATATAGAGAAACACTAGTTTACATGTGAAACAATATGGTATGCAAAGATAATCACAGATGAAGCAACCAAAGTCGTGCAGTTGGAGACCATGTTCAGGGACAAATCATTCACTTGGTATATGAAGTATAAGGATACTGCACTAGTGGGACAAGAAAGGTCCTTGACTAAGATTAAGTAGTATCTACTTAGGGATTTCCAGAAACCTAAGTTAGAATCCCAATGTATCATAGAGATAAAAGAGATCAAGCAAAAGGAAGGAGAGACCGCATGGGATTATGACCAACAGTTTAAAATCTTGTTGGATAGGATGACATTCCAAATATAGGATTTACAACACAGGAATGGTTTATTATGGGGTTACTTCCCCATACTCGAGAACCAATGACCCAGTTGAAGGTGACAACTCAGGCGAAGGCGGTAGAAATTTCCATGCGTCTGGAAGCTACATTGGGAGGGGAAAAGACGTCGACAGGTTTGGCATAGGTGTAGTTTCAACTAGCCAACTTAACAATGCAACTGTAGGATATGACTAAGATGAAGGACATATGTGAGCATGTATGGTGTACCATCTATCACTTAGAAGGGAATAAGAGAGATGAATGCCCTATCCTGCCAAATTATGGGTCAACGGGTGCACCTAGTCCATTTCCATTTGGGCAGATGGAATGGTTGAAATATGCAGAGATTTGGGCCATGTTCCACCCTATTTATGAACCTTTCATAAGTTCGAGATGATGACTTACACTCCATTCTCTGAGTTCTGTAAATCCTTTTGGCATGATGTCAATAGTTGTCGCTCACTCTAGTTAATGCAAGATCATACCCATGATGCATTGTGGGTATAAGAGGAGAATAAAGGTGGTGAGTGTAGTGGTGCAAAAAGAGGTGGATACCAAGGAGGTCCCCAGGGTGGATATGGCCATGGTCACAATCGAGGATATGGAGGAGGGGGAGGTAGACCTCCCACATGTTTTAATTGCGGTGAGATTGGTCATGTCTCATGATTGTGTACCAAACCACACCTGCTCTGTGCATATTGTTATAGTCCTAAGCATGTCACCTAAGACTTTCCCAACTTACATAAGAAGTGGGAGGACAAGAAGACCAATTGTAACATGGTGCATGTGGAGCCATGCAAGAATAAGAATAAGAATAGGGAGGATGATGTTCAGGTAGTAACCTATGGAGGGGCGAAGAAAGGAGAAAAATTTGAGCATGGAGAAGGATCAGGTAAAAATATAGAAGAAAATATAAGGAAGGCACCTTAACCCCCTCCAAAGTTTTATGCTACCCCCCAAAAAAATTTCTTGTGTGATGCACAAAGCGCACTGGAAGAATAAAGAGCATGCGAGGATCTGCAACACATGCATTAGAGGTCACTCGAGGAGGCTTGGATCTGAGAATAAGTGAAGAGGGTGACATAAAGGCCACTAGAGGATTATTGGATCTACAATGAAGTGCAATGTTAGGCACAAAGGTCGTTGGAAGAGGCTCGCACGTACTAGAAATTACAACGTGTGACACAAGGGTCGTTGGAGGAGGCTCGCATGCAAGAAGAATTCTAGCGTGTGATGCAACGATCAATAGTGGAGGCTCATAGACAGACTAATATGAGACACACTGAGAAAAAGGCCTATGGAGAACAACACTGGGAAGAATTGCAATGCGTAACGCGTGCACAACTTTTACATGAATTGGATCACAAGGAAGAATCTGAAGACCAAGTAACTTCTTTCTTTCACTGATTTTTGCGATTGCTAAATTATCCATAAGCTACAAGTAATTTGGCTCAGATGTTAGCTACTTTCATGAAAGAAAAAGGAGTGGAGGACACCATATCCACTTTGCTGCCAAAAAGAGATGTATGTCAGGTTAGCAAGAAAAGGCGCACTGGATGAAAATTTAATATGACAACAAATCTTGGTGGTTATGACATGGATGGAATCATGTTGGATTTAAGGTCCGACGTGAATATTTTTCTGAAGAAATATTGGGAGGTGATGGGGAAACCGAAGTTAGTTTGGTTTCCTGTAGCGCACCTATTCAACTACCAAGGTTCAATTGCTATTAAGAGAAGACTATAACACCACTCTCTATACATAGCTTGTACCGGTATTATAAATCCCATGCACTTAAACAAATAAAAACATTCTACACAGAGTATTCATATGAGTTACTGCCATAATTAACAATCAATAGCATTTCATACTAATTCATATACAAAGTGGAATCATGATAACATAAGCAGCATAGTCAAGCAAATATGATTAAGGCATAATCAGATACTTATCTTTTAACAGTGGTAGAATCCACCAAACAAGTGCAAGCCTTCCACGAACCTCCCAGCCTTAGACTGCACTTCTCATCAGCTCGACAATGGGTCACCCCCAAGCTAGGACTAAGCTCCACCCCAAGGCAAGGAAATCTAGGCTAGGCTAAGGTTACAGGGAAAACAACACACAACCACAAGGAAGGGATTCTCTCCAAGGAACCTCCCACGCTCACTGCCCACAGACCCTCATTCCCCACATGCCTGTTCCACCCCAGGAGTATACACCTTCTCTATCACCTGGATAGTTCTTTGATTGCTAATCTCCCTTGCCTTGGGTTATAGGAACAGGCCGTACTGGAAGTCTCTAGGCTCTATGGAAGCTACAAGGTTCCTTCCAGGAGTTATCTCCTTCCTCTGCGCACTCTCTCACCTGGAGGGAGTCGCTCACAAGTCCAACAACCTGTTCTTCCAACTTCAACCACCTGTCTCACTTGGAGAGAGTGTTGTACAAACTGGCCAACAAGCCACACAGGATCAAACACTACACGTCCACAACAATCCACGGGAATACAGACACGAACACCCCAGGGCAGCTCCAGACAGATGCAACAGTATAACCAGGCTTAGCAGGGATGAGCCACTTATGTTTTCTCAATTTGGCAACACAGAATAGACTCACATTCTGGATTCACAGGGATGTGTGATGAGTCATCCACGTAGGGGTCAATTCAGACTCCCCGATTTAGAACAGAGAAGGGGTGTACCAACTTTCCAGAACAAACACAGAATCTTTTCCCAAATCCACGCAGGCTTCTCGTTCAGGGAATATACACACCATTTTTCTCAAAGCCAGACACAAAATTTTCGAATCATAGGGATGCACGAAGGTTCTCTGCAAGAGTCGGGTTGGTAGTACTATCCAGGGCTCTGTACACGTTCAGATAATCGGGTAGAATGGGGGAGGAACCCTTCTCACGGCTCACCCTGGCCGTTTTATTCGCATGCGTCAGGGTTGACACTTGTCACCCATGAAACTTCATGCATTCCACTAGCATGCATCTCCCTTGCATGTTCTCCCCTTGCCAGAAATTTAGGATAAAACATAAAATGCACATGTCTTTTTGGGATAATATTAAAATATTATTCCCTGGCTTAAGCCCCCTAGGCTCAACACTTAACCCCTTTTCCCATCTTCCAGCCCCTAATTCCTTGCCCTCACTATGGATTCTTAGTCTGCCTTCACTCATTCATCATGGTCGGTTTGCACCTGGCGGTGTTTACCATTTTATTAAATGTTCTGCATACATACAAGTACAAAAACCAGGCCCTTGGCCTCCAACCCTTAGGCTCTCTAGCCTATCAATCACATAAGCCACCAGCTTATAAAAACTTGTCTCACTAGCCTATAAAACATAATTAAAATTCCTTTCAAAACATGGTTTACAACGGGGCTCGGCCTTGGGGACACTACAATCCCCCTCCCCTTATTTTTGCACTGTCCTCAGTGCAACTTTACACAACATCTGCAAGCTTTTCAAAAATTTTCAAAAAGATGTGGGTACTCTGCTCGCATAACATCTGCATGCTCCCATTTCATGTCCTCAGGACCATACCAGGTCCACTAGACCTTTACAAGCTCTATAGCTCGATTCTGGAGCTGTTTGCTTTTCCTGTCCAATATGCGTACAGGATGCACTTGCAGGACACCTTCTGGTTCCACCTGAATCACATTCCAATCGATAACATGATTAGCATCAGGTACATATTTCTTAAGCAGTGAAACATGAAACACATTATGTACAGTCATAGATGTAGGTAGTGGAAGCATGTATGCAACTGGCCCATTCCTTTCTAGGATCTCAAATGGCCCACAAAATCTTGCTGCCAACTTGGCGCAACTTCCCAGCTTCAGGGAACTCTTGTTAGTTTTCACTTTCAGGAAAACATGGTCACCCACTTTGAATTCTCTATGGGTTCTGTTACTGTCAGCGTAAATTTTTTGCCTATCCCGGGCAGCTTTCAGATTCCGTTTAATTTTTATCATTTGATCTTCCATCTCTTTGAGTAGCTCAGGCCCAACTACTACTCTATCAGCTGGATTATCCCAGCTCACTGGAGTGTTGCACTTTCTTCCATAAAGAGCTTCGAATGGGATCATCTTCATTGATGCATGATACCCATTATTGTAGGCGAATTCTACCAAATTCAGGTAGTCTTCCCACCTTGATGGTTTATCCATCACATACATTCTCAGCATGTCTTCTATTACTCTGTTCACTCTCTCTGTCTATCCATCAGACTCGGGATGATACGCTGTACTAAAGTCTGTAGTGCACCTATTCAACTACCAAGGTTTAATTGCTATTAAGAGAAGACTATAACACCACTCTCTATACATAGCTCATACCGGTATTATAAATCCCATGCACTTAAACAAATAAACACATTCTACACAGAGTATTCATATGAGTTATTGACATAATTAACAATCAATAACATTTCATACTAATTCATATCCACAGTGGAATCATGATAACATAAGCAACATAGTCAAGCAAATATGATTAAGGCATAATTAGATACTTATCTTTTAACAGTGGTAGAATCCACCAACCAAGTGTAGGCCTTCCACGAACCCCCAGCCTTAGACCGCACTGCTCATCATCTCAGGAATGGGTCACCCCCGAGCTGGGACTAAGCTCCACTCCAAGGCAAGGAAATCTAGGCTAGGCTGAGGTTACAGGGAAAACAACACACAACCACAAGGAAGGGATTCTCTCCAAGGAACCTCCCATGCTCACTGCCCACAGACCCTCATTCCCCACATGCTTGTTCCACCCCAGGAGTATACACCTTCTCTATCACCTGGAAATTTTTTCGGTTGCTAATCTCCCTTGCCTTGGGTTACAGGAACAGGTCGGACCGGAAGTCTCTGGGCTCTATGGCAACTACAAGGTTCCTTCCAGGAGTTATCTCCTTCCTCTGTGCACTCTCTCACCTGGAGGGAGTCGCTCACAGGTCCAACAACCTGTTCATCCAACTTCAACCACCTCTCTCACCTGAAGAGAGTGTTGTACAAATTGGCCAACAAGCCACATAGGATCAAACACTACACGTCCACCACAATCCACGAGAATACAGACACGAACACCCCAGGGCAGCTCCAGACAGATGCAACAGTATAACCAGGCTTAGCAGGGTTGAGACACTTCTGTTTTCTCAATTTGGAAACACAGAATAGACTCACACTCTAGATTCACAGGGATGCATGATGATTCGTCTACATAAGGGTCGATTCAGACTCCCCAGTTTAGAATAGAGAAGGGGTGTACCAACTTTCCAGAACAAACATAGACTCTTTTCCCAAATCCACACAGGCTTCTCGTTCAGGGAATATACACACCGGTTTTCTCAGAGCCAGACACAGACTTTTCAAATCACAGGGATGCACGAAGGTTCTCTGAAGGAGTCGGGTTGGTAGTACTATCCAGGGCTCCATACGCATTCATATAATCAGGTAGAATGGGGGAGGAACCCTTCTCACGGCTCACCTTAGCTGTTTTATTCGCATGCATCAGGGTTGACACTTGTCACCCATGAAACTGCATGCGTTCCACCAGCACGCATCTCCCTTGCATGTTCTCCCCTTGCCAGAAATTTAGGATAAAACATAAAATGCACATGTCTTTTTGGGATAATATTAAAATATTATTCCCAAGCTTAAGCCCCCTAGGCTCAACACTTAGCCCCTTTTCCCAACTTCCAGCCCCTAATTCCTTGCCCTCACTATGGATGCTTAGTCCCCCTTCACTCATTCATCGTGGTTGGTCTGCGCCTGGTGATGTTTACAATTTTATTAAATGTTCTGTATACATACAAGTACAAAATCAGGCCCTTGGCCTCCAACCCTTAGGCTCTTTGGCCTAACAATCACATAAGCCACCAGCTTATAAAAACTTGTCTCACCAGCCTATAAATCATAATTACAATTTCTTTCAGAACATTGTTTGCAATGGGGCTCGGCCTTTGGGACACTACAATCCCCCTCCCCTTCTTTTTGCACTGTCCTCAGTGCAACTTTACACAACATCTGCAAGCTTTTTCATTTTTTTTTTCAAAAAGAAGCGGGTACTCTGCCCGCATAACATCTGCATGCTCCCAAGTCGCGTCCTCAGGACCGTACCAGTCCCATTGTACCTTTACAAGCTCTATAACTCGATTCTGGAGCTGTTTGATTTTCCTGTCCAATATGCGTACAGGATGCACTTGCAGGACACCTTCTGGTTCCACCTGAATCACATTCCAATCGATAACATGATTAGCATCAGGTACATATTTATTAAGCAATGAAACATGAAACACATTATGTACAGTCATAGATGCAGGTAATGCAAGCATGTATGCAACCAACCCAATCCTTTCCAGGATCTCAAATGGCCCACAAAATCTTACTGCCAACTTGGCGCAACTTCCCAGCTTCAGGGAACTCCTGTTAGTTTTCACTTTTATGAAAACATGGTCACCCACTTTGAATTCTCTATGGGTTATGTTACTATCAGCGTAACTTTTCTGTCTGTCCTGGGCAGCCTTTAGATTATGTTTAATTCTTATCATTTGGTCTCCCATTGCTTTGAGTATCTCAGGCCCAACTACTACTCTGTCAGCTGGATTATCCCAGCTCACTGGAGTGTTGCACTTTCTTCCATAAAGTGCTTCAAATGGGCTCATCTTCAATGATGCATGATACCCATTATTGTAGGCGAATTCTACCAAATTCAGGTAGTCTTCCCACCTTGATGGTTTATCCATCACATACATTCTCAGCATGTCTTCTATTACTCTGTTCACTCTCTCTGTCTGTCCATTAGACTCGGGATGATACGCTATACTAAAGTTCAGATTCGTTCCGAATCCTTTGAACAGTCCTTTCCAGAAATTCGAAGTGAATTTCGGGTCCCTATCAGACACAATTGTCTTAGGAATTCCATGCAAGCATGCAACTTCTTTTAAAAAGATATCAACAACATTAGCTGCTCTGTGGGTGGTTTTTAGTGGAATAAAATGGACAGCTTTAGTAAGCTTGTCCACCACCACCATGATTGAATCATGCTTCTTGCTTGTTCTAGGTAGTCCGGTGATAAAATCTATTGTTACCACATCCCATTTCCATTCAGGAATAGGTAAAGGCTGCAACAACCCTGCTGGGTGCCTATGCTCAGCCTTAACCTTCTGGCACTCCATACATTTGGTGATGTATTCAACGATTTCTTTCTTCAAACCTGACCAAAAATAATGGCTTTTGACTGCTTCCATTGTCTTCTGATAACCAGGATGTCCAACATAAGCCATGTTATGCATCTCCTTTAGAATTGCCAGCTTCAATTCTTGGACATTGGGTACATACACTCTGTTTTTATATAGAAGTAGACCATCAGTTCCCAAGGTGTAACTATCCTTGGTCTGTGGTCCCTCATGCTGCTGTAGCTTTGCTACAAGACTTTTGTACTGCACATCAGTATTTGCAGCTTCCAAAATTCTGTCTTTCATCTCAGTTCGGTACATGCTAATGGATGCAGCATGTAATTCGTGCACTTTTCTGCTGAGTGCATCAACCACCTTATTTTCTTTCCCTTTGATATGCTTGATATCAAAGTCATATTCACACATAAACTCTAGCCATATGATTTTCCTGGCATTTAAGGTCGGCTGATCAAATAAATACTTCAGACCATTATGATCTGTTCTCAACTTGAATCTCTTGCCCATGAGGTAATTGTTAGTCTCCAGTTTTGACTATGTTTTTGCCTACATCATATCAAAAAGACCTCTATTTTCATACCTAGTATCACTCCCTTCTGGCCTTGTTATGACACATTTGACACCCTTTTTACAACTAAGTGGGCTATTCAAGGTATTCTTACAATTCAAGTTATTTTTATGTATTTTGATACTTTAAATTAACGTTGATACTAATGAGGTATGAGTTTAGGTACTATTTCTTTGAAACAATGCTTACTAGTACCAGGTACCAGCTTGCACCCAGTGGAGCCCGAAGAAGCTGCTAAAGATCTGCATGACATGGCCACAGTGGTAGATAGCGCGATTTACATGACAGATTGAGTCATCACTCATACGCTGATTCAAAGCGAGATTATAGAACTAAGCTGTTAATACTTTATGATTCACATCTTCTTGACACTTCGTGTCATGAAGATGTGGAGACCGTTTTAACTGTTTTTGAGTTATTTTCGGATCCGGGATCCATTTGAATTAATACATTCTGTTTTAAACTATTTTTGAGGAGGATCTATAAAGACAGAGGATCGCTCCCAAGAAAAGGGTTGGTTGTGTTATGTTATGAGACATATATTTTCAGCTAATACAATTTGCCTTTACGTTATGTTACTTCACTGTCATATGAATTGAGTCATTTTCTGAGTAAATGAAGTGTGAAGAATGAACAGTGTTTGCATGGAATGATAGCTGAGTAGCTTTGGTTTTCTTTTCGGTGATTGTACCTCTTGGTTGGGCCTGCCAACAGGTGCAAGTCGCTGCCTTTTTCTGTATTAGCATTAGTTTATTTCAGTGTCTTAGGATTTGCATGCATGTTAGCTTATTTGAGTTTGGGAATTAACTTGTTCAGGTTCTTTCTTAAACCATTCTTCCAACTGTATCATTTCCATCATATTGATATATTCTACGTTGATGAATGTTGAAAGCGTACTTGATTTCTGTAGAATTTAAAGCATGAACTAAATTTTCTCTGCTTCCAGTTTTCAATCTGAACGTGAATTAAAAAGAATGCGAGTTTGAATGTGCTCTGTTTTGATTAGGATAGTTAGTCTGCTCTGTTTTGATTAGGATAGTTAGTCTGCTCTGTTTTGATTAGGATAGTTAGTTTATTCTGTTCTATTAGGATAATTAGTTTGCAATTGAACTAGAGGAAGCTTCTAGTACCAGTAGGATAAATAGGATATTTCTTTATTTTTCCGTGGATAGATTCAGACTTATTTTTGATGTTTAGATTAAAAGGATTTTAGGAAATAGAAGGTAGGATACATTGTTTTCTGTGTCATTAGTTCACTTTCTGTGACATACTCTGTTTCTGGTATAATTTGTTGTTACTTAGTTTGATTGCTGAATTAGTTTCATTTTGAAATAGACATCTTACTTCTAGAATTAATTCAAAGGTAGTTGTTAAAGATATTTCATTTCTATTTAGAATTGAATGCTGTAGAATTTAAATGAGAATGCTTTAGTTAGAATGATTTTGTTTAAATTAGAATAAATGAAATAGATTAGAGATAACTTAGGCTTAGAGTAGAGTAGACAATTAGGTTCCAGTCTTGCACATACAGTGTTTGTGTCTCAAAGTTTACCTCCCTGGGTTGACATTTTATGTAAGCTATTATAGAGATATAATTAGCCCAACATTTTGGCGCCGTTACCGGGGAGTCATTAAAATGGACTGGAGGTTAGATGTTGTCAGACCGTCAATAGGTAAGCAAATTTTCATTTTCTTTTCAATTAATGCAAGAGTACTGTAGGAGTATTTTAGTTTAATAATTTTACTATTTTAGTTTTGATTTCATAGTAATTTTGTTTGAATATAGGTCAGTTTCACCCATAACACTTAGTCTTAATTAGTTTCTTTACTTTGGAGTTATTTACATTTCTTCAAAAAGGATTTAGATTAGTTTTAAAAAAAAAAATTTAAATTTTCAAGATCATTTGGGTACTGTAAGACCCTGGTTACTAATCCACCTGTGGAGTAGGACAGCTGAACCGGAACAAGTTTAGAGATGTTCAAAAAATTGTTGAGCAGAGAAGGGATTATTACTACAAGGAGTTTTCATAATCCTTGTCACAACATCAGATCCATGTATGAAGATGAATCCATCTTTCCAAGTGAGCAACAAATCAATGAATATCCTCACCATGAAGACCTAGACCTATTCAGGTATGCTTGCTCATTTGATGAAGGAGCTCAAGAATTATGGGAAGGAGAGGAAGAACACTTAGAACCTGAAATTGTAGAATTTCTTGCTTGCTTGAGACCAGAAGAAGAATATCATCTTGGCTTGACAAGCCTAGCCAATCAAGGATTTATTC
>ML808700.1:22819-33347 GCA_009831015.1 Picea engelmannii | reverse complement strand
CCTACTTCATTTTCTTCACAAATCATGTTCGGTGCTCAGCTAGATGATGGAAGATTCATCAAGGCTTTCCTTCCAGCAAAGTTTCAACCCATCGACTCCAAATCATTTTCTGGGTTTGAAACTCGAGACATTTTTAGATACCTTGGAGCTTGCATGCCTCAATGGCAGGTATCCTTGTCATTTGCCAAGGAAATACACCAATGTTTCTTGGCAAAAGAATTCTACAGTTCATTCGACTTCAACAAATCTATTCATGATTGTTTGAATGTATCTAGTGCCTTGATTCCCATTGACATCAAAGGTGGGACATCTCACACTGGTTAACAACTTTCATTATTGGTTGGAAATCCAGTGACTTCTACCTATGTTCGACATCAACAAAATCTATTCACATAGGTAGACCTGCACAAAAAGGAAGTATTTGGATGAAGACTTTGCAGTTTTGGTACTCATGGACAGTTTCATTAGTTTGTAGTTTTGAAGAACAGTCTATTCTTCTGTTTTCTATAAGAAATCTAGTAACATTCAACACAGTGGACAACCTATCAGAAGAGAAATCCTCAGTCTTGTAGCAACGCAATTTTTGGAGCAAAACAAGAACAGAAAATTGTGTTCTGTTACATAAATTTCATTCTTCCATAGTACCTACAACATCCAGCAGAACCCTGACAGTCCAAAGTATTTTTGAAAAATTTGATCCTGAAGGGTAACATTGATCTAAGGACAAAACAAAAGCCAGGTTCGGGGATAATCATCAGATAATTTGCTGTTATAAACAGGAAGTTTTTCTTCTCAGCAGGATATTATTGGTTCAAATTTCTCTGCAGATCTCGGATTGTTTCATCAGTACCAGTCAATACCAGCACAAGATCCATCAGCTATGGTGGTCATCAAAAATACAAGTGCAGATCACAATTTTCGCGCCCTTCAGATACAGACTTGAATTCAAAATCTCTACAGAAAGAAATGGTATCAAGGGGATATGTAATCTAACTCAGGTACGCTTAGTTCATGTTGGTTTAATGTATTTAAATTACATATTAATAGTTTGAACTGAGAATGCTTTGTTACCCCATAATGTTTCATTATATCCACACTCTGTACCTGATAAACCAATCTGCATCGACTTTTCATGTCACCGAGTTCACACGACTCATTTATGATAACACTCTGCACTCATGTACGACTACCATCATTTCCCTACACGCCATCAACCCCCACGACAATTCAAACGCTCTACTATGATTTTTCTTTCAGCTACCTCACACATCACACTCCATTTTCCTATTACCCTCATCTAAGTTTTGTTGCTTACCTGTAGACCATTCTTGTGATAACAAGTGAAATCATGGTGGAAAATCGTCATGAACCAGAGACATATGAAGACTTAGAGGCCCTTTCAGAGTATGAAGCAACCAGAGACATCTTTCAGAAAGCGGGATGGGAGCCGTTTTTCAAAAAATTTGATGAATATGATGACTCAATTACGCTTCAATTCGCTCTGCGTTTTCAGGGTGGGTTCGCTAAAGTGGGTGAGCTAGAATTCGAGGTCACCGAAAAATTCATTTCTGAAGCAATTCAACTGCCTACCACTGGTCAGAGATGGACAAAGGGCCAACCTGTTGACAAGAAGCTCTGCACACAGCTTTTGAAACCACAGTACTGAAAGATACAATGGTCAGAAGGCACATCACGGTCATGGATCGAACCACAATGGGCTCAGTTGCTAGCTATCTTCCAACGTTACCTCACTTGCGAAGGATAGTATACAATCATATTTCCCTGCCATGACCGACTCCTGCTACATTTCAAAGGTAATCATCTGCTGAACATACCCTTCTTTCTGTTGAAAAGTTTGAAGAAAATGGCAGAACATGTCCGAACGGCCAAAGATTTTCGAGGAAGTCTATTTCATTTTGGTCTTGTTAAGATATTGATTAAGTCTGCGTTGTCCAAGAAACAAGAAACTTGGGATATGTTCGTTGTAAGAACCCTAGCCTATGACAAGTCTAAAGATAAAAGTGTTAAGCCTGCTCCTCCACAGAAGAAGCTATACTCTAGAAAAAAGAGTATTAAAACCCTGACCAAAATCTGTGATGACCCTGAGAATATACCAGATAGCACAATTGAAGCCAGTGCTGGAGACCCTGGTACAGAACATTCATTTGATGCCCATGGGTCTGATGGAGTGGAAATACATCAAGAAACTGTGAAGAACACTAATCCTATGGAGGCAAATGTTGAAACTTAGATTCCTGCCCCAGCTGCTATGAACATTATTGACGTGGAAGAACTGGCAGAGTTGACTAACAGACCTAGGAGAAACCCAAAATAGAAATGTAAACGTACATTGTCGGGTATGGATAGCTCTGTGCCCAGTTACCCACCACAGGAGAAGTTAAAAAGTAGGGATCATGAGGAGGCTCCAGAACCCTCTGAAATGACTTGGACTCTGTCCCAATTAATTCGAAAAGCCCGTAAAGTGGATCGGCAAGCTACTGTGCCCAAAGGAATTGAGAAGAACTAGCCAATTCGAGTACCAACAGATACCCCTGCTCGGATACATAGAGAGTTCACTCTTGAACCTAGCCCAGTTGACAATCCCGATCCAGTTGACACCTATGAACGAAGTCCAGATGAGTTCACTCCTGAACTCAGTCCAGATCATAATCCCGATCCAGTTGACACACATGATCAAAGTCCAGATGAGTTCACTCATGCATCCAGTCCTCAAACACAGCCAGGACAAGATAAAACATTTGAAACCTACTGTGAAATTTCGTCCAGTAAATCCTTGAGACCAATAGTAGCTAGATTAGAAAGCAGGAATAATAGGTTGAAAGAGAAGCTACATGAGTACACCATATTGGATCGGCATATCAAAACAGAAAATGAACTCATGAAAGTCAGGGTAACTCATTTCTTGTCCAAAATTGAAAGATTAAAACAGAAGAATAAGGGTCCTTTCCAAAGGAAAAGGAGACTACAGAAGACTACCAGAAAGCATATTATCATCAATCGAGTCCTCAAGAAAGAAATCAGGAATATGAAGAAACATGAGAGGTTACAAATGTTGGTTGCAGCTGCTGCAATGCTCTGATTGATATCAGTCTTTGACTTTTTTTGTTGCCTGAGGACAGGCAAAGACTTCAGTTTGGGGGAATGTTAGTTTCCAGTTTTGACTATGTTTTTTCCTACATCATATCAAAAATACCTCTATTTTCATACCTAGTATCACTCCCTTCTGGCCTTGTTATGACACATTTGACACGCTTTTTACAACTAAGTGGGCTATTCAAGGTATTCTTACGATTCAAGTTATTTTTATGTATTTTGATACTTTAAATTAACGTTGATACTAATGAGGTATGAGTTTAGGTACTATTTCTTTGAAACAACGCTTACCAGTACCAGGTACCAGCTTGCACCCAGTGTAGCCCGAAGAAGCTGCTAAAGATCCGCACGACATGGCCAGAGTGGTAGACAACGCGATTTGCATGACAGATTGAGTCATCACTCATACGCTGATTCAAAGAGAGATTATAGAACTAAGCTGTTAATACTTTATGATTCACATCTTCTTGACACTTCGTGTCATGAAGATGTGGAGACCGTTTTAACTGTTTTTGAGTTATTTTTGGATCTGGGATCCGTTTGAATTAATACTGTTACACGTCAAAATTGCTCAGATGGATAAGTGTCGCATTGTCCCTATCAACTGTCATAAGTGTCGCATCTTCCCTATTAACTTTCGCAAGTGTCACAAGTTGATCACTGGTGTCGCAAACAAAGTTCAAACATGATGCCATGATAACGACACTAAGGAAACACTTATGGCACGTCACATGACTCATTTGAAGGAAGAGAACTGGTTCACTGGGATCAAAAGAATCTTGACACCTGAAAGGAGCCCTGAAACCGAGGTTTGGAGGGGGAACGCTCCCCTAATGCAGCTGCAGAAGCGCTGGCGCTCCCCTATAACGTCTTAGGGAGCGCTATAATGCTCCCTAGACCCTTTTGGAGGAGCATTGCTCATCTTAAAGTGCTGGCGCTTCCCTAAGGCCTGCCAAGGAGCGCTAGAACGCTCTGAGACTCCTTCTGAAGGAGCGCTCCCTATTCTGAGTCAGTTGTTAGCCCGTTGAGAAGAATAAGGGAAGGAACATTCGATATTAGGAGGTAGTTGAGCTCAAATTCTTGTTCTCATCAACAGATCCTTGATCTATGGAGAAGGTTCCCAACTGGTTCTAAACATAACTCAAGAGGTTAGGCTCCTCCCAACCTATATAAGCAGGCTCTATGATGGTGGAAAGGAGGAAGAATTGGATATGTGAAACTTATGATCTTGGAGGAAACTTACAGTCAGCCAAAGGAGAGTGATCAGTGAAGCTGCTGTCATCTAGGTCGTGGATCTTTCAGGAAAGGGTTAGACGAAGACGACTTGACGAAGCTGTCGCATTCGCATCTACGATTGTAAGTACTGTTGTCGTTATTCTCATTAATATGACACGCTTGGCCTATTTCTTTCTAGTTTGTGTCTGATGTTACATGAAATTATCATTCAATGGTAGATCTGTTTTCAAGCTAATATCAATAGAGTAGGAAGTGGTTGTTTCTTGCTTTGTCCGCAGAACTCAGTGAGGAGCAAAAGATTGAAGCGCAACTCAGAGCGTGCAGGGACAAATGTCGATAACAGGTACTTCTATCATCCTTCCTTCTCATGTGTTAGTTTAGATAGATTTGAAGGAAATTCAGTGTCCATGTTAAGCATTTTTCTGTCTAGGGTTAAGGTCAAGCCTTAGAGGTCGATCTACTTGTCTGCAGGCAGATTTTCCTACAACAGAAACTGGTGACTCCACTGGGGAGATAGCCTCAATTCAAAACCTCTTGTTTGGATTTTTCCCCTCATTGACCTTGTTCTGTCCCTTGATTGTTTCAGACCTGGTTTACCCCTCTTTGATTAGTTTCATGAGCTGATTGGCTCCTCATCCCATCATACTCAACATACTTGTCAAGTTGGAACTTCAATTTTTGAAATTTCTTGACATTTCTGGAACTTTTAGATCTTGGTGCCCCTGTCCCAGTGTTAACAGAGTGCCAGTGCTCCTAAAGGCTTTGCACAGAGCGCTATAATGCTCCTTGCCCTTGGCAACAGAGCGCCAGCCTCCTTTGTCCCAGAAACCCTCCAAATTTGCATTTTTTTTTGGATTTCTGCCTCTGTGTTCTTCTGCTGAATGATCTTGAGAGTCAGTCTTTCTTCCTTTTAACCTTGATATCTGTCTTTTTGAAGGATAAACACCTTGTCGATTGGATCTTGCATCCTTCTTCACTATTTTTCATTAGGTTTTCCCTGTTGAGTGAAATTTGAGATTTATGCATTGTTCTTCTCTCCTCATCAGTTGAGCGAAAAACCTTGGTGAAGGTCATCAAAGGCCTATAGACCTCTTCATTTTGCTTTGAGTCAAGGTCCTTGTTCTTCAATTTTTGCTTTTTGGGTATAAAATTTTGTTTTTCCTCTTTGATTGTTTCCTCTTTTTCGCTTTTTCGTTTGATTGATACGAAGGGTGTATTGTTTGTGATACTCTTGCTTATGCTAGTTTGGTTTTCATTCATACCAAGAAGATAATTAGCGAAGATAAGCATTGTGATTGTATTGATCATCATCCATACGCAAACAATAAAGATATTTTCATGATTGATTAGGCGCATTAGAAGGCATTTAAAAGTTTTGCATTACATCAGAATTTGATTGAGAAAAGAATCGTTTGAGGGCATTCGTAGCTGTGCTTGTTAGTGAAAGAACTCTCTCTCCCCCTTAGCTACATGTTCATCGAAAGAAAATGATTGCTTATCATGCTGGATGCACTCTTTGGGTCAGAGTCTTAATTCCATTTGTTTCACTTCCATGCAGCCCTTTTTGCGTAAAGAACTACCACTAAAATCAACGTTAATTAAAAATCATCTAGAACTTTTTCTTTGCTAGAATCCTCCACCAACAATAGAATAGGTGTAGTACTTTGGATTAGGGCTGTGAGCATAACTCTCCAAAGTTTCTAAAACAAACATTTTCCTCCTGAGTTAGGGAGAGAAAATCCAGTTATCGTATAAGTTTGCCTGGGATCCCCCTCTCACACAGGCGTTACGCACGAGGTTTCATTCGGGTAAGCTACGGGGACTAACCCTCCATGGTTTAACTGTTTGTGGTGGTCTGATCGTATTATGGGGGTCACTTTGAGGTAAATCCACAATTACTGTGTGGAAGCTTCTCAGTTGATTTCAGGCTTGATACCCTGCCCGTACGTTCGGATCGAACTGTCGACTGTTCCCGCCCAGGGGCTGACTGCGAATTGGTAACCTTAGTGGCCATAATATTTAGGTTCTTACACAAGGTGACGGTGACGGGAAGTCTCACTATACCTAGAGCAGACATTGGTTAAAATCACTCGGGCTCCTTGGAGGGTAAATCCACAATTACTGCGTGGAAGCTTGCACCAAGGCGTAAGTCTGTTAAGCAGGTCTCCATTGTAACTGTTCCACCCTACCCCCACCCCTTCTGGACTTGATCATGTGACATTGGATTTTATCACCAACTAGTACGGTCATCAAAAGAAGGTCCTGTTTGCTTGGTTGTGATTCTTAGATTTTTTAGCGTGTGCTGTTTCTTTTCGCTAGTTGGCCATAGATTTCTTTCGTCGACTCTTGTCTGCCAACATCGACCCTCCACGACGCTCGCGGAGGCTACAGGGGATTCCTCCAGAAGATATGGAAGGAGACACCCCTTTACCCACACATTCTATGGAACAATCTCCTCAACAGAGCGAGGTTCAAAACACCACAATTTATCAGGAAGAAGTTCCCATCCCTTTGGAGAATTTTAGAATTGTCTCGGAATCCCCGAAAGCTTATCGCATCCCGAAGGGATACGAACGACAAATCGTCCACCTAAATTCTGCTGGACGATTTATTGTCATGAACCCTTCTAACGTTTCGGCCGGATCTCCTCGGAATCCTTTACCCAATGACCCTTTTTGGACTGCGGACATTGTTCGGAGTCCACCACGCTTGGTGCAAGATCCTTATGGAACAGGAGAAGGTGCCTACGCATCTTCCTCCTATATGGTACCCCCAAATCACTTCACTTCACGTACCTTTTGTCAGTCCGAGACCTACCATTCCCCTCCAAACGGCCCATTCCACAATGGCCCCGCACATCCCGACCATCCCTGCCGGTAATGCGGTAGTTAGTCAAGCCCCGATTGGCACACCTGTAACACCAGGACCTAATCTCCCTTTTGGATTTAGGGCACTGAATGCATCCGCTATCACCACTGCCCAAACCACTACTCAAACGGTACCAGGAAGTTCCATACCTATCCAACAACCCGGAGGGACTGTCCTTGGTGGTCCTAACCCAATCGGCAATACTGGCCAATCTTTTACGTCTGGCCCTCAAATCCCGGGAAATCTACCTCAAGTTGGGGGGCATCCTCCCACCGGAGGAAAAATTCCATTCGGGGGGCACCCTCATGCTGGGGGGCAACCTCAAGTCAGAGTCCACCATCAGCCACAAGGACAAAATGTGTCCTTTGCACCCAATCCGTGGAGCATCCCTTTTCAAGGAAATCCGCGTGCCTCCATAGGACAAAACATGCCTACCGCACCTAACCCGTGGAGCGTTCCCTTTCAAGGAAACCCACATGCCTCCACGGGGCAAAACGTTCAGACTTCGCAACACCCCCCTCATGGACAAATGCCCAACCCAACATATAATCCTCAAAACCCATCCGGTTATCCTCTGCTCACAAACACTTCTCAAAACGTCTCAAATCCTATGTACCTTGGTCAAAACCAACCCAACATGAGAGGGCCCATGAGTTATAACTATCCGCATAACCCAGTATTGGGCCCCACTGGTGTCCCTCTGCCACACCAGCATTACCCACAGGTTAACTGACAGCTACCCTTTCTAGCCACCCTGGACCTTCTAGATCTATCTCAGTTAACGAATGATCCCATTCATCATTCTACGGTTTGGCCAGCCATTCCAGCAAAACTGCCTTCTGATATCCCCAAATTTGACGGAAAGTCGGGAGAAGACCCAAACAACCACGTTATGACCTTCCATTTGTGGTGTTCATCAAACTCCCTCATGGATGACTCGATTCGTTTGCGTCTCTTCCAACGAACACTTACGGGTTCCACTGCGAAATGGTATATTGAATTACCACGCGCATCCTTTCACGATTTCAACTCCCTCTCTATGTCCTTCCTCACTCATTTCCAACTGCCCATCCGATACGAGACGGGTACTGAACTGTTAACCTCTCTTCGTCAGACAACTTCCATACACATCTCCGATCATATCCATGAATGGAGAAGACGACGAAGGCTAATTAAAGCGGTCATCCCCGACCAATTATTAGCGGAATGGTTCACGAAATCATTATTACCCCAGATAGCTTGTGATGTTGCCATGGGCGGCATGGTCACTGAGGAAGAAGCCATCGCCCGAGCTCAGTACCTAGACTTAGTCTATTCACAATCCGGTACTCTGTATGAGTTGATACCGAACGCCACCCATGCCACTAACGACCCATCCAAACCATCGACCACTTCACATGCAGATGGAGTTATTGGCTCCGTCAAGACCCAATCTCCCACCCAATCCACTAGAACGATTCAGTGGCCTGCCTCAACGGCTGCTCCCAGTCCGACTGCACCCTCTTCTACCCCCCCACCACAAACTCAAATCTCTGATGTGAACATGGTCCAATCAACCTCGTCACAACAAATCGGGGGAAAGAAGAAAGAGAGAAACAAAACAAAGAAGAATAATAACAACGAACAACCCAAAAGCCAACCACAAACCCCTACTGCCGGAAAACAACCACAGCGAAAACCGAAATTCCCCTGTCTCATTTGTGGTGACGATCACTACACTCGAGATTGACCACATCGCGATGAAGTGGCCAAACTTTTCAAAGGAAATTCGCAGCCCGCTGTGCTTACTTAGCCTTTTCCGCAACAACAATCGTTGGTTGCACAAACCCCCACACCGGGGGGCAGTTCCAACCAACCCCACGATGAAGCCTCGACCAGCGCACACATTTACATGTTCAACGGGGTTAATCTAACCACTCGTTCTGTGACATACGACATGCCAGTTAAACCCGACAAGTCGAAGACTGCTAATGGTTCTTCGCCAGATCCTTTATCATCTGCTGTTAATCCTCCATCTGTCAGCTCTCCATCTGGGCCACTTCAGATTGAGAAACCATCTTTTGAATCTATCCTCCGCCCTCCTAAGAGCACCATCCGGAAATCCACTTTCAATCCTAATTCACGGGCTGCCCAAAACTACAATATCATAGAAGATTTGGCCCAAGCTCCGTGTGCCATGTCCGCGTTGGAAGTTCTACAACATTGTCCCAATCAACCTAGGACGCTCTTAGCTGTCATTGGCGCTTTTGATCCCGAGTCATCCAACTACATCACGTTTAACTTGGATGATTATCAACCACGACTCTCCCACCAACTAGCTTTCCAAATCGACGTTGTTGTCCATAACCAACAAATTCATCGAACTATCCTGGATGAGGGAGCCTCTACCTGTGTCATGTCCCTAGCCTGTTGGAAAGGTTTGAAATCACCTACCCTAAATAAATCCCCTACGATGTTACGTGCCTTCGATGGACGAGGTTTCCATCCTCATGGATTACTACAATCCCTCACCGTCCAATTGGGCGGCAAAAATGTTACCATTGATGTCGAGGTGGTCGATGCTCCCCTCGATTACAATCTATTACTCGGAAGAAGTTGGTTTTATGCGATGACCGTCGTCGCCTCATCGGTGTTTCGATGCGTTCATTTCCCTCATCAAGGCAAAATTGTTACCGTCGATCAGCTTGATTTTTGCACACCCGACTCCCACATATCTGCTACCAACAATATTCCGTTTCTGGGAGACCACATGGTTACATATGAAAGCGTTGGTGTTGGCTTATTGAAAGATTCTAGCCTCATGGGTACTTTCCCTACACCACTTCCACCCACCGCACATCATCTTGCTGCCGTCAACATGATCTCGACTATGCCTTATCAATCCCTGGAATCATCAGATCCTTGGGTTGTGCCTAGTCCTTTGGAATTCGATGCGCTCGGAGACACGATGCCACTGAGCCCAGCCAAGGCCGCATATGTAGCCATTCAATCTGCTTCTCCCTCTTCCAACACTTCACATTTATTGGCACCTGATACTTATTCGGTGCCCTCGTGGTTAAATTCCCTATCATCCGCCGTCGATTACATTTCTCAGATTTTTCCTTTGAACAAATCTATCATGGAAATGCTTAACATTAACGATTTGCCCTGGGATGACAACCACCATCGATCCTCTTTTCTTCCACCATTGGAAGAAGTGCAAGACATACGATCTGTCTTTCCCCCCGATGTTACCGATGCTCCACAATCCCCTATCCTCACTCAAGATACTTTCTCTGAGGGGAACATGGGTAACATTTCTACCACAATC
>ML808700.1:3623-17856 GCA_009831015.1 Picea engelmannii | reverse complement strand
GAAGGTGAGTTATATCGAGCATGTGTTATCCTCCTCGAGCTCATTAAATCAAAAAGAGGTACTCATCTATCTGGATGGGGGAAAAATTGAAAGGAGCAAGCCAAGCAGTCTCTTGAGAACACCATTCAGCACTTCTTAGAGTCACCCTTGAACACGACACTTTGTCACTTTGCACATATCATAATCCACTGAACCTCTGCACTGAGCCAATCTTTTGAGTTTCCTTTCACTCCTTTGAGTCACCCGACGCAAGTCATGGTACCCACTGCATAGTTTTGGTCCATGTCATGTTTCACTATTGTGCCTCAGTGTTCAAGGGAAGTATCCGCCTCAAGAATCATCCATCCCAAATATCTTGCCTCACAACCCGTGTCGGTCCATGTCCTTTTTGATCTACCAAATTACACCTCTATGTCCGTTTCGTGTCGTTGATGGGGGATACATCAAGGCCCTCCCTCGACGAGTCTATTCCTGTCGACTTCAACACATTATCCGGGAATTAGGCTTAGAAACCATTTAGTACTTTGGGACCTGCATGCCTCAATGGAAGGCCTCCTCACATTCGACAGTGGGTTTACATCATTGACCCCTGATCGAATAATTCCACAAATGTTCGACTTAAGTTCATCTATTCACGTTCGGTGGAATGTACTAAGGTACCTTGGGAGTCATCGACATTAATGGTGATCTCCCTCGCACTTGTTAATGGTTTAGCTCATCGACCGGTAATCAAGTGGTTTCTGCCATGTTCGACACCAAAACATCTATTCACATGGTCAGATTCGTACCACATTGGGATTGGTATGAAGACCCTGGGTTGAGTAGTTCGCTGTAAGAACCCTAGCCTATGACAAGTCTAAAGATAAAAGTGTTAAGGCTGCTCCTCCACAGAAGAAGCTGAACTCTAGAAAAAAGAGTATTAAAACCCTGACCAAAATCTGTGATGACCCTGAGAATATACTAGATAGCACAATTGAAGCCAGTGCTGGAGACCCTGGTACAGAACATTCATTTGATGCCCATGGGTATGATGGAGTGGAAATACATCAAGAAACTGTGAAGAACACTAATCCTATGGAGGCAAATGTTGAAACTCAGATTCCTGCCCCAGCTGCTATGAACATTATTGACGTGGAAGAACTGGCAGAGTTGACTAACAGACCTAGGAGAAACCCAAAACAGAAATGTAAAAGTACATTGTCGGGTATGGATAGCTCTATGCCCAGTTACCCACCACAGGAGAAGTTAAAAAGTAGGGATCATGAGGAGGCTCCAGAACCCTCTGAAATGACTTGGACTCTGTCCCAATTAATTCAAAAAGCCCGTAAAGTGGATCGGCAAGCTACTATGCCCAAAGGAATTGAGAAGAACTAGCTAATTCGAGTACCAACAGATACCCCTGCTCGGATACATAGAGAGTTCACTCCTGAACCTAGCCCAGTTGACAATCCCGATCCAATTGACACCTATGAACGAAGTCCAGATGAGTTCACTCCTGAACTCAGTCCAGATCATAATCCCGATCCAGTTGACACACATGATCAAAGTCCAGATGAGTTCACTCATGCATCCAGTCCTCAAACACAGCCAGGACAAGATAAAACATTTGAAACCTACTGTGAAATTTCGTCCAGTAAATCCTTGAGACCAATAGTAGCTAGATTAGAAAGCAGGAATAATAGGTTGAAAGAGAAGCTACATGAGTACACCATATTGGATCGGCATATCAAAACATAAAATGAACTCATGAAAGTCAGGGTAACTCATTTCTTGTCCAAAATTGAAAGATTAAAACAGAAGAATAAGGGTCTTTTCCAAAGGAACAGGAGACTACAGAAGACTACTAGAAAGCATATTATCATCAACCGAGTCCTCAAGAAAGAAATCAGGAATATGAAGAAACATGAGAGGTTACAAATGTTGGTTGCAGCTGCTGCAATGCTCTGATTGATATCAGTCTTTGAATTTTTTTGTTGCCTGAGGACAGGCAAAGACTTCAGTTTGGGGGAATGTTAGTCTCCAGTTTTGACTATGTTTTTTCCTACATCATATCAAAAATACCTCTATTTTCATACCTAGTATCACTCCCTTCTGGCCTTGTTATGACACATTTGACACCCTTTTTACAACTAAGTGGGCTATTCAAGGTATTCTTACGATTCAAGTTATTTTTATGTATTTTGATACTTTAAATTAACGTTGATACTAATGAGGTATGAGTTTAGGTACTATTTCTTTGAAACAACGCTTACCAGTACCAGGTACCAGCTTGCACCCAGTGGAGCCCGAAGAAGCTGCTAAAGATCCGCACAACATGGCCAGAGTGGTAGACAACAAGATTTACATGACAGATTGAGTCATCACTCATACGCTGATTCAAAGTGAGATTATAGAACTAAGCTGTTAATACTTTATGATTCACATCTTCTTGACACTTCGTGTCATGAAGATGTGGAGACCGTTTTAACTGTTTTTGAGTTATTTTCGGATCTGGGATCCATTTGAATTAATACTGTTACACGTCAAAATTGATCAGATGGATAAGTGTCGCATTGTCCCTATCAACTTTCGTAAGTGTCGCATCTTCCCTATCAACTTTCGCAAGTGTCGCAAGTTTATCACTGGTGTCGCAAACGAAGTTCAAACATGATGCCATGATAATGACACTAAGGAAACACTTATGGCACGTCACATGACTCATTTGAAGGAAGAGAACTAGTTCATTGGGATCAAAAGAATCTTGACACCTGAAAGGAGCCCTGAAACCGAGGTTTGGAGGGGGAACGCTCCCCTAATGCAGCTGCAGAAGCACTGGCTCTCCCCTATAACGTCTTAGGGAGTGCTATAACGCTCCCTAGACCCGTTTGGAGGAGTGCTGCTCATCTTAAAGCGCTGGCACTTCCCTAAGGCCTGCCAAGGAGTGCTACAATGCTCTGAGGCTCCTTCTGAAGGAGCGCTCCCTATTCTGAGTCAGTTGTTAGCCCGTTGAGAAGAATAAGGGAAGGAACATTCGAGATTAGGAGGCAGTTGAGCTCGAATTCTTGTTCTCATCGATAGATCCTTGATCTATGGAGAAGGTTCCCAACTGGTTCTAAACATAACTCAAGAGGTTAGGCTTCTCCCAACCTATATAAGCAGGCTCTATGATGGTGGAAAGGAGGAAGAATTAGATATGTGAAACTTATGATCTTGGAGGAAACTTACAGTCAGCCAAAGAAGAGTGATCAGTGAAGCTGCTATCATCCAGGTCGTGGATCTTTCAGGAAAGGGTTAGACGAAGAGGACTTTACGAAGCTGTCGCATTCGCATCTACGATTGTAAGTATTGCTGTCGTTATTCTCATTAATATGACATGCTTGGTCTGTTTCTTTCTAGTTTGTGTCTGATGTTACATGAACTTATCATTCAATGGTAGATCTTTTTTCAAGCTAATATCAATAGAGTAGGAAGTGGTTGTATCTTTCTTTGTCTGCATAACTCAGCGAGGAGCAAAAGATTGAAGCGCAACTCAGAGCATGCAGGGACAAATGTCGATAACAGGTACTTCTATCATCCTTCCTTCTGATGTGTTAGTTTAGATAGATTTGAAGGAAATTCAGTGTCCACGTTAAGCATTTTTCTCTCTAGGGTTAAGGTCAAGCCTTAGAGGTTGATCTACTTGTCCGCAGGCAGATTTTCCTACAACAAATACATTCTGTTTTAAACTATTTTTGAGGAGGATCTATAAAGACAGAGGATCGCTCCCAAGAAAAGGGTTGGTTATGTTATGTTATGAGACATATATTTTCAGCTAATACAATTTGCCTTTACGTTCTGTTACTTCGCTGTCATATGAATTGAGTCATTTTCTGAGTAAATGAAGCATGAAGAATGAACATTGTTTGCATGGAATGATAGCTGAGTAGCTTTGGTTTTCTTTTCGGCGATTGTACCTCTTGGTTGGGACCACCAACAGGTGCAATTCGCTGCCTTTTTCTGTATTAGCATTAGTTTATTTCAGTATCTTTGGATTTGCATGCATGTTAGCTTATTTGAGTTTGGGAATTAACTTGTTCAGGTTCTTTCTTAAACCATTCTTCCAACTGTATCGTTTCCAACATATTGATATATTCTACGTTGATGAATGTTGAAAGCGTACTTGATTTCTATAGAATTTAAAGCATGAACTAAATTTTCTCTGCTTCCAGTTTTCAATCTGAACGTGAATTAAAAAGAATGCGAGTTTGAATGTGCTATGTTTTTATTAGGATATTTAGTCTGCTCTGTTTTGATTAGGATAGTTAGTTTATTCTGTTCTGTTAGGATAATTAGGTTGCAATTGAACTAGAGGAAGCTTCTAGTACCAGTAGGATAAATAGCATATTTCTTTATTTTTCTGTGGATAGATTCAGACTTATTTTTGATGTTTAGATTAAAAGGATTTTAGCAAATAGAAGGTAGGATACATTGTTTTCTGTGTCATTAGTTCACTTTCTGTGACATACTCTGTTTCTGGTATAATTTGCTGTTACTTAGTTTGATTGCTGAAGTAGTTTCATTTTGAAATAGACATCTTACTTCTAGAATTAATTCAAAGGTAGTTGTTAAAGATATTTCATTTCTGTTTAGAATTGAATCCTGTAGAATTTAAATGAGAATGCTTTAGTTAGAATGCTTTTGTTTAAATTAGAATAAATGAAATAGATTAGAGATAACTTAGGCTTAGAGTAGAGTAGACAATTAGGTTCCAATCCTGCACATACAGTGTTTGTGTCTCAAAGTTTACCTCCCTAGGTTGACATTTTATGTAAGATATTATAGAGATATAATTAGCCCAACATTTTGGCACCGTTGCCGGGGAGGCATTAAAATGGACTGGAGGTTAGATGTTGTCAGACCGTCAATAGGTAAGCAAATTTTCATTTTCTTTTCAATTAATGCAAGAGCACTGTAGGAGCATTTTAGTTTAATAATTTTACTATTTTAGTTTTGATTTCATAGTATTTCTGTTTGAATATAGGTCAGTTGCACCCATAACACTTAGTCTTAATTAGTTTCTTT
Source organism: Picea engelmannii (assembly GCA_009831015.1). Lineage (NCBI taxonomy): Eukaryota > Viridiplantae > Streptophyta > Pinopsida > Pinales > Pinaceae > Picea > Picea engelmannii. The sequence continues at coordinate 12,816 of ML808700.1, read as the reverse complement.
ACTTTGGAGTTATTTACATTTCTTCAAAAAGGATTTAGATTAGTTTTAAAAAAAATAAAATTAAATTTTCAAGATCATTTGGGTACTGTAAGACCCTGGTTACTAATCCACCTGTGGAGTAGGATAGCTGAACCGGAACAAGTTTAGAGATGTTTAAAAACTTGTTGAGAAGAGAAGGGCTTATTACTACAAGGAGTGGCATAATTCTTCTCATTCTCCTTCAACTTTCGAGATTCATAACAAACTACAAATCCCTCTTGGCTGAGAACTCCTCCCAACCCCTCCTTACATGCATCTGTGCACACTACGTAATCCTTATTTGGATATGCAATATTTAGGATTGGAGCACTGGTTAGTAGCTGCTTCAATCGCTTGAAGCTGATCTCACATTCTTTAGTCCACTGGAACTTCTTCTCCTTCCTTTGCAAGGAAGTGATAGGGTGAGCTATCTTTGAGAATCTGTCTATAAACCTTCTGTAGTAGCCTGCTAGACCCATAAAAGATCTAAATTCTGCCACATTCCTTGGCGCTGACAATTCTTGAATGGCCTCAACCTTTTTAGGATCCACAAAGATCCCTTCCTTTGATATAATGTGCCCCAAGTAGTGAATCTGCCTTTGGTAAAATGAGCACTTGCTTAGTTTTGCGTACAGCTGGTGTTCTCTCAACACCTGCAACACTATTCTGAGGTGTTGTTCATGTTCTTCCTTTGTCTTGGAATACACCAAGATATCATCCAGAAAGATTATGACAAACGTGTCAAAATAATATCTGAACATTCCATTCATTAAGCACATGAAAACAACAGGCGTGTTGGACAATCCAAACAGCACCACTGTGAACTCATAATGACCATACCTTGTTCTAAAGGTGGTCTTGCTGATGTGCTCATCCTTTATTCTCACTTGGTGATATCCTGATCGGAAATCAATGCACAGTCTCAATGTCCCATCTTTCTTCTTCATGAATAGGACCGGGGCTCCCCACGGTGACACACTGGGGTGAATGTAACCTTTCTTTAGTAGCTCTTCGATTTGCAATTACAACTCTTTTAGCTCTGGTGTACTCATTCTATAAGGATCCTTTGAAACTGGAGCTGCTCTAGGCATCAAATTTATAGAAAAATCGATGTCCCTCTTCGGAGGTAGTCCAGGTACCTCCTGAAATATGTCCTTGAATTCTTTGAGTACTTTGTGGTCCTATAGATTTGAGACTACATCTCGGGATGCTTCTTCCACCCGAGCTACATATAATTGACAGCCTTTCCAGTAACATTTCTTCAGCTGCATGGCTGAGATTTCCCTAACAGCCACGGCTCTGGGAATTCCTTGGACTGTTACCGGATTTCCCTGTTCATTCAGGCATCTAAACCTCTTGTTACGACAATCTAGAAGGGCATGGTGCTGGTCCAACCAGTCCATCCCAATTAAGCAATCATATGAGCCTAAAGGCAAAATGTTCAATTCAACCTTAGTGCTCATTCCTTTCATGTCCACTGAACAAGACTTAACCAATTCAGTGACCTTTCTCTTGGTCCCTGTGGCCAACTGCACTAACCAATACTTCTCATGTTTGCTTCTCGTTAGATGCAAACTTTCCACCATTCTAGGATCTACATAACTATGGCTAGCCCCTGAATTAATTAAAATAACAAGTGGTTGGTTGTTGATCATACCTTCCACTTCAATCATCTGTGATTGAAATTCTGCTTGCTTGTTGTCTAGGGCTGCGTAGATTCTCGGTATTCTGCTGCCCATATCCTCCACTGTTTCAGCTTGCTGAATAGTATGAACAATTCTTGCTTTGTCTTTTCTATGGGGGTAGTCTCTATACCTATGATTCCCTTTACATCCCCAAAACTCCATAGGTGGAGACCTTGGCATCTGGTCACTCCCTTCAACTTTCCCGGGGTCTCTAAAAGATGACTGTCCCCAAGGGATGTTCTTGAAAAAGAGTGGTTTGTTTCCCTTCTGCCTCTATTCTTTCTTAAACCTCTTCTGGTCACCCCAAGCCTTCCGAAAGGTAGGATTTTCTCTTTGTTGTTCGTATAAGCATTTCTCCCTTCTTATTGTTTCTTCCATAGTCTTAGGATCATCATATTGAATCTTGTCACCAATGGAAGGTGGCATTCCACTTAGATACCTCTGAATTTTAACACCCTCGTCTTTGTTGAATGGAACATACTTCAGTAGTTCCAGAAAACTTCGTTCATACTCATCAATGGTCATACTGCCCAACTTGAGTTCGAAGAACTCCTTCATCTTTCTGTCATAGTATCTTTTGGTTATGTATTTCTTCTCAAAATACCTCTTAAACTCCTTCCACGTGACCTCTTTCTCTCTGATGTGTTGCACCTGCACCAACTGATCCCGCCACATGGATGCTTTTCCTTTCAGCTGGTACATTGCAATTCTTCCTTCTGCATGGGCAGAATAATTCTACAGTTGGAAGTATTTCTTTATACCCAACAACCATATTTTGGCATCTTCTTCCTTCTTATGTTCACCATCAAATGTAGGCAGTTTAATCTTGTTGATTTCCCCTTTCAATTCATCCTTTCTAGATTTTCGATATTTTCTGGTAGGGGACAGGCTTGAACTACTGTGTATCTCCCTATCAGAATGTATTTGGGAGAGACGGTAATGTCTGTTACCACTCCTCGATCTCCTTCTCTTCTCAGGGGTTCTGACACTTCTTGATCTTCTTGTGTCACTCCCTTTTTCCAATTTCTTTTCTATTCTTTCCAGGCTCTTCAACATTTTAAAGTTGAATTCACCCTGCCGATCCCTGATTTTCATGAGCTTTCGGCTATCATCTAGATGAGCCTGGGCATCTTTCTGCAATATTTCGATGAGTTGCATCATATGTTCTTCCTTATCCATCTCTTTTCCGTGCCCATTAGAGTTTGTTCCTTCGACTCCCAGGTTGACATCCCTTCTTACCCTTTCGTCCTCTGTTTCAGAGGCAATATGCACCTTTTCCCTCTCCATACTCGACGTTGGTTAACTGGAATCCTGACCTCCGTTGAAATCTGCACACACACTGTGCAATTCAATTCGAAGTTTGTCAGGCCATTAAAACCTCTCGAACGATCCACAACATTTATAAACCAATATGAACAAGAACAAAAGATGTTTCAATCCAAATAAGTTTTCTGAGCTCTCGCTGGCTCTACAATTTCCGGGACTTCGAAACTTAGGAATATTGGTCCACGAAGATCCAACAGTTAAATATTCGTAACCAAAGTCACCCATTATGCAACTCGTGATCTCGTGAGTTCGTGAGTCGAAGACCCTCGACTCATTTCCTCTAACCGCTGATTATGACTGGAGTTTCTGTGTGAATATGACTTTGATATCAAGCATATCAAAGGGAAAGAAAATAAGGTGGGTGATGCAATCAGTAGAAAAGTGCACGAATTACATGCTGCAACCATTAGCATGTACCGAACTGAGATGAAAGACAGAATTTTGGAAGCTGCAAAAACTGATTTGCAGTACAAAAGTCTTGTAGCAAAGCTATAGCAGCATGAGGGACCATAGACCAAGGAAAGTTACACCTTGGGAACTGATGGTCTACTTCTGTATAAAAACAGAGTGTATGTACCCAATGTCCAAGAATTGAAGCTGGCAATTCTAAAGGAGATGCATAACGTGGCTTATGTTGGACATCCTAGTTATCAGAAGACAATGGCAGCAGTCAAAAGCCATTATTTTTGGCTGGGTTTGAAGAAAGAAATCACTGAATACATCACCAGATGTATGGAGTGCCAGAAGGTTAAGGCTGAGCATAGGCACCGAGCAGGGTTGTTGTAGCCTTTACCTATTCCTGAATGGAAATGGTGTTGGTTGTGGAGCCTGATTATCTTCCTGATTTAGAGATCTTTTACTTTCAGCCATGTTTATACCCCATGAAGTATTTACACCCCAGAAGTATGTACACTCTTCCACGTGGGGGAGTGCAAAGGGGGTGTACCCCCTCTGTGGGGTCCGGGGGGGATATCCCCCCGGCTGGGGGGTCAGGGGGAAAGCGAGCCCCCAAAGAAAAAATTGCCTTGTAAAAGTATATTGTAATTTCATTGTAAACATGGACCGTTCATTATAAGGTCGCAGATCTAATGGTAGATATTATGTTAGGGTTTTTTTCCCTAAAAGGCAACCCTCTTTTATGAGGGAAATGTATCGCGGCTATGGTTGATGGTGAATATTGTATTCTGAGAGAGGATACTATGAGAGAAAGAAGAGGAAGTTACAATGGGTTTTGCTGCAGGTTGTATCCCTTCATTTGTTGGATAATAATAAAGGAAGGACCTGTAAATTTCTCTGGTGGACATAGCCCACACTGGATGAACCATGTAAATCTGTCTCTCTTGTATTGTGTGTCTTCTGTGTTTTGTTTTTGCATTTATTTTATTTTATTGCTCCATGGTCATGTTTTTATAACAACTGGTATCCTGCAGACATGTTAACAAAGGGAGTAACTAGGGAGAAACTGAGTTCTTACTCAGTTTCAGTTGGTCTTCAAGAATGAAGATGAAGATGAGAAATTTTCCAGGTCCAAGAAGGTTTAGAGTCCAGCATATACAGTAGTGGTGGAGTTTTTGAGCTCAGTCTCCAAGTGGGAGATTATTGGTTGTGGAGCGTGATTATCTTCCTGATTTAGAGGTCTTTTACTTTCAACTATGTTTATACCCCATGAAGTATTTACACCCCAGAAGTATGTACACTCTTCCACGTGGGGGAGTGCAGAGGGGGGGCACCCCCTCTGCGGGGTCTGGGGGGGCTATCCCCCTGGCTGGGGCCAAGCAGGCCCCCAACGGGTGTTCAGGGGAAGCGTCCCCCGATGGGGGTTCAGGGGCGAAGCCCTCGAAGCAAAAATTGCCTTGTAAAAGTATATTGTAATTTCATTGTAAATCTGGACCGTTCATTATAAGGTCGCAGATCTAACGATAGAGATTATGTTAGGGTTTTTTTCCATAGAAGGAAACCCTCTTTTATGAGGGAAATGTATCGCAACTATGGTTGATGGTGAATATTGTATTCTGAGAGAGGAGACTGTGAGAGAAAGAAGAGGAAGTTACAACGAGTTTTGCTGTAGGTTGTATCCCTTCATTTGCTGGATAATAATAAAGGAAGGACCTGGAAATTTCTCTGGTGGACATAGCCCACACTGGGTGAACCACATAAATCTGTGTCTCTCTTGTATTGTGTGTCTTCTATGTTTTGTTTCCACATTTGTTTTATTTTATTGCTCCGCGGTCCTGTTTTTCTAAGAAATGGGACGTGGTAACAATGGATTTTATCACTGGACTACCTAGAACAAGCAAGCAACATGATTCAATCATGGTGGTGGTGGACAAGCTTACTAAAGCTACCCATTTTATTCCACTGAAAACCACCCACAGAGCATCTGATGTTGCTGATATCTTTTTAAAAGAAGTTACACGCTTGCATGGAATTCCTAAGACAATTGTGTCTGATAGGGACCCAAAATTCACTTTGAATTTCTGGAAAGGACTGTTCAAAGGATTTGGAATGAATCTGAACTTTAGTACAGTGTATCATCCCGAGTCTAATGGACAAACAGAGAGATTGAATATATTAATAGAAGACATGCTGAGAATGTATGTGATGGATAAACCATCAAGGTGGGAAGACTACCTGCATTTGGTAGAATTCGCCTACAATAATGGGTATCATGCATCATTGAAGATGAGCCCATTCGAAGCGCTTTATGGAAGAAAGTGCAACACTCTAGTGAGATGGGATAGTCCAGCTGACAGAGTAGTAGTTGGGCCTGAGCTACTCAAAGAGATGGAAGATCAAATGATAAAAATTAAATGGAATCTGAAAGATGCCCAGGATAGGCAGAAAAGTTACGCTGACAGTAACAAAACCCATAGAGAATTCAAAGTGGCTGACCATGTTTTCTTGAAAGTGAAAACTAACAGGAGTTCCCTGAAGCTGGGAAGTTGCGCCAAGTTGGAAGAAAGATTTTGTGGGCCATTTGAGATCCTGGAAAGGATTGGGCTAGTTGCATACATGCTTGCACTACCTGCATATGTGACTGTACATAATGTTTTTCATGTTTCACTGCTTAAGAAATATGTACCTGATGCTAATCATGTTATCAATTGGACTGTGATTTAGGTGGAACCAGAAGGTGTCCTGCAAGTGCATCCTGTGCACATATTGGATAGGAAAAGAAAACAACTCTGGAATTGAGCTATAGAGCTTGTAAAGGTCCAGTGGACCTGGTACGGTCCTGAGGACGCGACATGGGAGCATGCAGATGTTATGCGGGAAGAGTACCCACATCTTTTTGAAATTTTTTGAAAAGCTTGTAGATGCTGTGTAAAGTTGCACTGAGGACAGTGCAAAAATAAGGGGAGGGGGATTGTAGTATCCCCAAGGATGAGCCCCATTGTAAACCATGTTCTGAAAGGAATTGTAATTATGTTTTATAGGTTGGTGAGCCAAGTTTTTATAAGCTGATGGTTTATGTGATTGATAGGCCAGAGAGCCTAAGGGTTGGAGGCCAAGGGCCTAGTTTTTGTACTTTTATGTATGCAGAACATTTAATAAAATGGTAAACACCACCAGGTGCAGATCGACCACGATGAATGAGTGAAGGGGGATTGAGCATCCATAGAGTGGGAAAGGAATTAGGGGCTGGAAGGTGGGAAAGGGGCTAAGTGTTGAGCCTAGGGGATAAGCCTAGGGGGCTTAAGCCTAGGAATAATATTTTATTATTATTCCAAAAGAACATGTGCCATTTATATTTTTATCCTAAGTTCCTAACCAAGGGAAGGTGATGTGTGCTAGTGGAATGCATGCAGTCTCTAGGGCGACAAGTGTCGACCCTGGTGCATGTGAATAAAATAGTTTGGGTGGACCGTGAGGGGGGATCACTCTCTCATTCGAGCAGACTTCCTGAGGGTGTAGGGGATCTTAGTAGCATGACTGACCCGAGCTCTGCAGAAAAACCTCGTACACCTTCTGAACTGAAAAACCCGTGTATACCTCCATTCTGAGCCGTGGAGTCTGTGTTGACCCCTACATGAATTACTCATCATGTATTCCCGTGAACCATCACTGTGAGGCCTCGAGCCATTGCTGAGCTTGTTTGAGAGGTCGTGTTTGTATTTCCAGTTGGCTATGGTGACCACGCAGAGCTGGACTGCGCATGGCTTGATGGCCAGCGTGAGTTGTGATTGAGCCTGTGTGTGATATCTCTCTAGGTGAGAGAGGTGGATGTTGTTGGAAGAGGTTTCTTCCAGAGAGTGTCCAGCACCAGCTTTAGGCTCTGAGACTTCCTGATATGGCCTGTTGCCAAGACCCAGAGAGGGAGGTTAGCACCGATGGACTGTGCTTGTGAAGGTGTATACTCCCGGGCGGAACAAGCATGTGGGTAATGAGAGTCTGATAGTAGTGGGCGTAAGATGGAATCCTGGGAAGAACCCTTGTAGATTTTTTGTGCTGTTTTCCCTGTAACCTCGGCCTAGCCTAGATTTCCTTGTCTTGGGGTGGAGCTTAGTCCCAGCTCAGGGGTGACCCATTGCTGAGTTGATGAGCAGTGCGGTCTAAGACTGGGAGGTTCGTGGAAGGCCTGCACTTGGTTGGTGGATTCTACCACTGTTAAAAGATAAGTATCTGATTATGCCTTAATCATATTTGCTTGACTATGCTGCTTATTTTATCATGATTCCGCTGTGTATATGAATTAGTATGAAATGCTATTGATTGTTAATTATGTCAGTAACTGATATGAATACTCTGTGTAGAATGTGTTTATTTGTTTAAGTGCATGGGATTTATAATACCGGTACGAGCTATGCATAGAGAGTGGTGTTATAGTCTTCTCTTAATAGAAATTAAACCTTGGTAGCTGAATAGGTGCGCTACAAATATTAGCAGCCAAAGAACTGTCCAGGTGATAGAGAAGGTGTATACTCCTGGGGTGGAACAGGCATGTGGGGAATGAGGGTTTGTGAGAAGTGAGTGTGGGAGGTTCCTTGGAGAGAATACCTTCCTTGTGGTTGTGTGTTGTTTTCCCTGTAACCTCAGCCTAGCCTAGATTTCCTTGCCTTGGGGTGGAGCTTAGTCCCAGCTCGGGGGTGACCCATTGCTGAGTTGATGAGCAGTGCGGTCTAAGGTTGGGAGGTTCTTGGAAGGCCTGCACTTGGTTGGTGGATTCTACCACTGTTAAAAGATAAGTATCTGATTATGGATTAATCATATTTGCTTGACTATGCTGCTTATGTTATCATGATTCCGCTGTGTATATGAATTAGTATGAAATGCTATTCATTGTTAATTATGGCAGTAACTCATATGAATACTCTGTGTAGAATGTGTTTATTTGTTTAAGTGCATGGGATTTATAATACCAGTACGAGATATGTATAGAGAGTGGTGTGATAGTCTTCTCTTAATAGCAATTAAACCTTGGTAGCTGAATAGGTGCGCTACATTGCCCATCCAACTCCGCTTGGCCAATCAATACAAGATCTACTCCATAGGTTGTTTAGAGCATGTGGAAGTAAACATAGAAGGAGTGATAACAAAGCCCGACTATGAGGTCATAGAGATTATGGATGAATATGATCCATATCCTGAACTACTAAATATTGATTGGGCCTTTGACAAAAATGTAATATTAAACTTGAATAAAAGGTAGATTTACTTTGAAACAGACACCTTGCACATGGTCATGCCACTAGATCCATTTGAAGGTGACTGATATAATGAGCCCATGGATGAATATGTGTGAATCTTAGTCATTGAGAACATTTATAATATAATAGGACATAGGGAGGACTATATCAACCCCACTGAATATGGAGAGTTAAGCTAGAGGAGTGTCAAGTCTTATGAGACAGATTTTGAGGATGCCATGGATAGGTGGCAGAATAATCTCTATGTAGTTTCCACTCGTAGATGCATGAGGATAAAAAATGTAGTTTGATGGATCAGGTTTGATTTGTGCGATGCCCCACGGTTTGATGGGACAAGTCTAGTGGAGATGTTCCTTATACACATGGAGAGAACTGTTGAAACAGAACTAAAATTTTGTTTTTTGAATAAACATCGGGATACCGGAGTTCGCGGTTTGAAAATAACAAAGTTCAATACACTTTAAAATCCCGATGTTCCGATTTCCCGATGCGCTAATCCTATATTAATTCATTATT
>ML808699.1:90813-104402 GCA_009831015.1 Picea engelmannii | reverse complement strand
GAAACCTTTTCGAGTGAAACGAAAAGTGTTCCTGAATGAAATGAGTGCTCAAGACGCAATGGAACAGTCCTCTCAGCCTAGAAATGTATGGAAATGACATAAAGTGGAGATGAGGCAACTCGGCTTCACGATCTTGATCTACAACAGGAGTAGGTCTTCAAACATGCTCTGATACCATGTTCGACAACATAGGTATTCCAACAGAGGACAAACACCTTAAGTAACCACTCACATAACCAGATCAAAGATCAACACACTGATGTTTTCACGTGGTAAAACCCCTACGGGGAAACATCCACGGCCCCAACCAACGCGACCACTTTGAGCAGTTTATTAATGCAAAGAAAAAGATTACAGAGAGATTTTACAAGAGAGTTTCTCACAATCGATCATTGGCAAATGACCCTCCATGCGCTTTAAATAGAGATCATGAACCAATCGGTTGTTAAGACATGGACCAATGGTCATTAAGATCGAGGAGAGTATGAACCGTCGGATCACTCTATGTCGGGAACATATCGTGACCGTCAGATTTCCTAACTACAAATGCATACTAATGCATATTAAAGAAACACACTAGAAAACACACTTTTACCTAACGACACAATAGACCAAGTAGATCTTACTAACTCCTAAGTATCTAAATATCCTAACATGTGTTGCCTCGTGTAATCCTGAGCCATGACCAAATTTTCTTTAAGGGTATGTATAATGCTAGCTTAGGTTATAAATTTTATGTCTACATCCTATACCTTGGAGATATCGGGAAGGTGATATAATATGAAGGCTGGTTTTTTACCTTATACTACCTCAAAGGGAGTCATGCAATTAGCACCATGGTAAGATGTATTTTACCACCATTCAGCTAGTGGTAACCACTGAACCCATTGAGATTGTCATTTGGATGCGAAGTACTACAAATATGCTTCAAAGAACTTGTTGACCACCTCGGTTTGAACATGAGTCTAGGGATGATAGACAATGTTAACATGCAATTGGGTGCCTTGGAGCCTAAACAATTATTGCCAAAAGTTGCTTGTGAAATTGGAATCATGGTGAGAGACAATAGAGTGGGGAATTCCATGGAGTTTGAAGATATTGTCCATGAAAACTCGATCCATTATGGAGGCTTTGAATGGGTTTTGGATGAAACATTAATGAACAAACTTGGAAAGGAGATCAACCACAACCGTGATGATTGATTTATTTCCAAATTTGGGTAATCCAATAATGAATTCCATAGAGATATTGGTCCATATAGCAGGTGGAATAGGGAGAGGTTGTAGTGTGCCTGAAGTTTTGATTGTTTCCCTCTTGTTTCATTGGAAAGTATCACATTCAGACACAAAAGTTTGTATGTCCTACATCAATCCTTCCCAGAAAAAGGAACGTTTGATCTGTTCATATGTTTTGTGAAAACCAGAATTCCCTATTGTTGGTGAAGCATGAATTTTAGAGAGAACGATGGATTTAAAGTGGGACTGTTTTCTCAAATATAGGCGACATTTATAGTGAAGTTACTCATTTTTCCAAGAGTGTCCCAAATATGTATGAGCATCTTATTACAATTGTTGGATCAGGCTAGAAATTTTGGGATCTGGTACCACTCCTGGTGAGCTTCCTTTAACCAATCAGTTACAATGAAGGAGAGTGGAAAGAGGGACCCTTCTTCTTCATAATTCTTGGAAAGAGAATTAGCAACCATGTTCTATTTTCCCTTCTTGTAAACGATCTCTCATCATAGCCAAACATTTTGTTCAACCACTTATGTTGCTCAAGGGATGAAATTCTTTGTTCCAAAAAATATTTGAGGCTACGATGATTATTTTTAATTTGGAAGCATTTCCCAAGCAATTAAGGATGCCATATATCCACTGCATAGAAAAATAGCCAACATTTCCTTTTCATAGGTGGATTTTCCCAAGTGTTGTTGGCATGTAATGTTTGGAAGAGGTTGTGTGCGTGCCAAAATTCATCACTATGTGTGTGCTCAAGAATATGCACTATGCAGCACCAAGTATCAACTTTTACGCCAAACCATTTTGTATTGTGCACAAGGAATTAAAGAAATCGCATGCAGGCGAGATCCCAAAAGATCTTCAAGAATCATTGTAATTGATTTTGTAACAACCCGAATGGTCATGGTCAAGGTTATGGATGAGCTAGCAAGATCATTATGATTGCCACACTCTGTGGAAGATATGGGGGGGATGCATGCAGATATGTAAGGGTTGAGATTTTGAGTAAAGAGAGAGTTAATTGTTATGTGAGAGATAGACAAGCCACAGCTTGAGTTATGCTTAGCTTTACTTCTTGTAATTTATGTTTTTGTTATGTACGAGAGAAAAAGTAGATCAAGATCTTAGCACTTGCCTCATTTCTATTTTAAATGTTAAAGCACCTTGAGAAAGCGATGGCCCTATTGTATCTCACTGCTTTGAATGAATAGAATGGATGAATACAGCGTGAAACACATTTATCTATGTATATGATGATTTATGAATTGAATGTATTTTTGTTTTATGTCATCTGTGCAGTAGATTTGGTAGTTCTGAATGAATGAATGACTAGTTAATGAAGGTTTCATGTATGTTTTATTTTGATCCGAAATTGATCTTTTAAAGACTATGGTTAAGCTTATGCATGAGTTGATTTACCATTGAGAAATTGAAGAGAAGAAGAATATTTAATGAAATAATGTTGCATCCATAATAAATAATGTAGAACAAAAAATAATCACTAATAACAACAAACCATAACGCCAAATATTGATAACGGAGTTCGGCAAGGTTGCCTACGTCTCTAGGCCTTTGTCTCAGTGGGGAAGGATTTCTTATTAATATTCAATTCTTTAAAAATACATCAGAAGTACATTGAATGGATTAAAAATTGGTATGGTTGTGTTCTTCTCAACCTCAAGAATCCAACACAACTGACGAAACTAAAAAAGGTTGAGCGTAGCTCCCGGAAATGGCCTCCAAAGTTCACTTCCTCAATGGCTTCCCTGTATAAAAATGGCTTAAGCTTCACAAAAACTTCATCATTTCTATGATATGAACCTCCTTGGAATATTAAAATACTCTAGTTTATATAGGATTTCATTTGGGGTTCACATCTCAACCTCCTCCCAAAATATGGCCTCAAATCGGGCTTCAGATCCTCACTTTTTGGGCCTAAATCCATAAAAATCAGGCTTAAAATCATAAAAAAATGTTATTATATGGTTTAAAAACCCATATTTGGAAAATATTAATGCATGCCCCCTGTTCCTTAAGCTCTTGGTCATGAGAGTTCCCATGTGACCAGGCGCTAGTGCTGACAGTAGGTCATGCCCTTTTCTTTGTTGGCTCTAGTCGAGTGGAAATGTCATATGGTCGAGTGTCAGTTCAAAACAACACCATGCGCGCCCCCTCTGGTCCTTTGCATATGGTCATGTGGAATATTCCTTGGTCGGAGGGCTATCCCTTCTGACCAACACTAACCCCAAAATTCCCGCCAATATCACAACATATAACATTTTTTCCATGTGTATAACAAGTAACACTGGTATCTCGGACGGTTGGTGTGTGGTGTGTAGTTTGTTGGTCACCCGAAAGGTGAAGGGTTTGATCCTCGTGGAGTACGAAAAAAAATTGAACTAACCCTCATTGGCCTCATCCGGGGTGCCACGTGGTGCTCTGTGATTGGGCCATGTGTCACCCTGTGATTCACCACCGTACACACAATCAACGCACAATCAGTCACACAGTCAGTCGTCGTACGCCACGCGTCATGCCCAGAGCCTTCCACGTCACTTCCACCTGTCATCCATACCCTTCCACATATTATACTATCACTGAACCATGTCATCGTACGGACTACCATGTCGACATCTGTAAACTCCACATGTTGAATCTGTACCGTGCCAAATCAGCCCTGAAAACGCCAAATCCGCCTGACACATGTCAACTCCTGGTGTTTCCATGTCGGCATGTTGATTTCATCTGCCATGTCATGTTTATGTACTGCTAACGTCAACAGTACGGCCTCTGACTGTGGACTTTGATTTTTTTTGCATGTTTGGGAAAAAGTTCAAAATGCGATAACTTTCGCATACGGTGTCTATTTCCGGAAAAAAATATATATTGTTGGAATCGGCATGATGATCCCTATGTTATGACATTGGTTTCATCGGATTCCAATAACTTTGAAATTTTGGCCTTCCTAGATCCATTTTGGATCATTCCTCTCCACTAAGACCTTTTGGTCCTCCAAAATGGTATTAACTAGACATCAAGTGCGGGATAGGCCTCTCAACTTGTCCTTTGTCTATAAAATCTATCTTGTGCACTTGTCGCATCATAATAAATTGTAAAATAACCATGATAAATGAACACATATTGTTAGCCATTTGAACTCATTCACATCTTATTGAATCCACTCCCATCCATGTAGAAAACATTAGCAACGATAATATCATAAATATGACTGAAAATGAACCAATATATTTGGCGGGCTTGCATGACATTAACTTATCTTGAAGCAAAGTATGATTGAACTCCCATCCTACAATCATATCGTGTTCATGCTTAAGATCAACTTCTTTACTTGGCACAATTATAGGTTTATTGCTTGCATAATCTTCCTTCTTTAATTGTTCCATTGTTAGAAGAGATTGATTTGCTTTTATATGATGAGCATGTACAACATATTCAATTCCCTATTTAAACAAGTGATATTGATTATGTTCCCTGTAGAATATTGTTCCGCGATCACATAAATAAGGGCTACCTAAGACCATTCCACATGTTTCTAGTAGCACCACATCACATATTACTTCATCCACATACTTAGATGTAATTACAAATTTTATGATACATTGTTTTGTTATGGGAAATTTGTGATCTTTTCTTATCCAATTTAGTGAATAGGGTTTGTGATGCATCTCAGTTTTTAATCCCAATTTCTTAACCACTTCTTCTGAAATTAAGTTTGATTGAGATCCACTATCTATCACCACTATATATCAATGTATCGATCTTAGTATGTTTCATAATTTCCCTTATATGAAACAATTTACTTCTTGAATCAAAACCATCGCCCTTTTACCTTTCAAACCAACTCATGTAATCTTAGACTCATCACCTGAATCTGATCCCAATTTTGTTGGTCATGTTGTTGTTGCAACTTGTTGCCTCCCTTTCCTCTCTTTGAACCACTTCGGTCTCTTCTCTGGGTTCAATTTCCAACAATGCTCATCATCATGCACTTCTTTCTTGCAATGCTTGCAAGAGAGATTCTCTTCCTTCCTTGTCGCTAAATTTTCTTTCTTCCCATTCCCTTTTCCTTTTCCTTATTTCTTTGAAGATGATTCCCATGATACACTAACTCCATTTTTTCTTGTTTCAATATATGTTTCTTGGACAGAAACCTCATCAAGATTATTAGGTCCAAACATAAATACAGTATTACGAATATAAGCAGGAAAACCTACTATATAGTTCATAAGAGTTTCTTTTGTCGTCAATGGAACATCTAACATCAAAGCCATCTTACGAAATTCATTTGTATATTCCTTCATCAATTTTCCTTTTCTTAACTTAAGACTTTGTCATTCAATTAAATAATTTTCCTTATATCCCAATGGGTAGAACTGTTTTCTAAGTGCGGAAATAAAATCATGCCATGATGGAAAAATCTTACCAACTTGTTGAGTTCCATATTGCATCTTACTTTGCCACCAGATGAGAGTTGTGCCTTCAAGACGAAGCGATGTCAATCTGATTTTGGTTGCCTCATCTTTGTGTTTTTGCAAATTACAATATACCTCCATTTGTCTAACCCAGTTATCAAGTTTCTTAACATTAACTTTGCCATCATACATAAGCAAAACAAATTTTACATCAATTTTAAGTAATGGCATATCAAGCTTATGTTTATGAGAATGTTTTCTTGAAGAAGTAGTATTCGAACTTGTACTTGAAGAAGAAGAAGATGATGGAGATGAAGGAGGTGAAGGAGGAGATTTTGGAGGGTCCTCTCCTTCTTCACTTTTGGCTTGCTTTGAATATTCCCCTTGAATCGGTCTCTTCCGTTCCAAGTAATCATCGTACATACAAACAAAAAAAATGTGCTCAACACCTACAGTTAATCCACAAAGGTTTACCCTACAGTTCATCCCATTTCAACAGACTTTAATAAACAAAAAAATTCATCTAGATTTAAGCAGATGCATTCTATCAATCAAATAACATTTTACCAGAGAAGGAGTAGATAGACATATCTGAACAATTTTCTTAACAAAAAATTGAACAGGCAAGTTCCTCCCAACCTTAGACCAGGGCAGCCAATTCACTTGTCATGTTCACCCCCTAGCTTGACCATGAATCCATGAGGGCGAACTCATAACTCGTCCTCAGCAATAGTCCTTCAGTTTCAGCAATTTTTTCTTGCCTCACACTCAGCAAGTAGTGTTCATAAAAGCAAGAGACAATTCATTTTCCCCAACATACTAGGCAGCATCCTGCCTCCTCCCATATGTTATATATGCCAAAAGCATTTGTGCTTAGGTCTTTTCCCCTTTGGGAATTTTCACAGCTTTCCAAATCCTTGATTTTTAGGGGCTACCAATGGCCAAATTCCTGATTTGCCACATGTAACAATCAGCCTTGAGGTAGTTCCAACATGTTCCTCACTCATGGAGTCATGGTCAGCTGATTTTAACCTGGTTGTTCCATTTGTCCATCAATAATAAATATAAAATATTTTGTTTTATACAAGTGTCATAGTCAAATAGTTAGTTGGGTCAAATCAGATCTCTACCCAATAGTCATAATCATCAATTACAATTAACTAAATTCGAAATTCGAAATTTCCATAAATGACAAAAATTTTCCAATTTCGAATTTACCAAAAAAGGAAATACTTTTTTAAGAAATTTCAGATTTAAAAATAATTTATTTTTGGGGATGTTACATCCTTTCCCCCTTCAATAAACACTATCCTCGGTGTTCGTTCCTTTCGTGGAACAGGTTTGGATGAGATTTCTGCAAATCTCCCTCCAACTCCCAAGTGGCCTCCATTGGGCTAAAGTGCTTCCATTGCACTTTTACCTGGGTGACGGCTCTGTTCCGAAGTGATATTTCTCTCTTGTTCAGAATGCATAGAGGTTCCTCTTGGAACTTGCCTTCTGGTTCCACCTGCACCAAGTTCCAATCGATCATATGAGTAGGGTCATGAACATAATTCTTTAACAAAGAAACATGAAATACATTATGGAATTTTAGATTTGCAGGAAGTGCAAGTTGGTATGCTACAGGTCCAATTCAAGCTAAGATCTCGAAAGGGCCACAAAACCTAGGTGCCAACTTGGCACAGTTCCCTAGATTTAGTGAACTTTTTCAGGCTTTGACTTTTAAATAGACATGGTCTCCCACTTGAAATTTCAGGTGTCTTCTCTTCAGGTCCACGTAACTTTTTTGTCTGTCCTGAGCCTCCTTTAAGTTATGTCGTACTTTTCTTACCGTGCTCTCCATTTCCTGGAGCATCTCTGGTCCCACCATGATTCTGTCCACTGGGTTATCCCAGCTAATCGGCATTTCACACTTTATGTCGTACATTACTTTGAAAGGGCTCATCTTAACCGAAGTTTGGTACCCTTTGTTGTATGCAAATTCCACCAAGTGTGGGTAGTCTTCCCACTTGCTTGGTTTTGTTCTTATGTACATGTGTAGCATATCTTCTACAATTTGGTTTGTTCATTCAATCTGCCCATCTGTTTGTGGATGATAACTCATGTTGAAATTCAAGTTAGTATTTAACCCTGTAAACAATTCTTTCCAAAAAGCAGATGTAAATTTTACGTCTCTATCTGAAATCACCATTTTAGAAATACCATGCAGTCAAAAAAATTCTTTCATGAATATTTCAGCGATGTTAATGGCTTTAAAAGTAGACTTTACAGGAATAAAGTGTGCAAACTTACTAAGTTTATCGATTACCACCATAATTGAATCATTTTGTTTTTGAGTTCTAGGCAAACCTGTAATAAAGTCCAGTGATATTGTCTCCCATTTCCATTCTGACATAGGTAAGGGCTACAACAGGTCGGCTGGATGCTGGTGTTCGGCTTTTACTTGCTGACAATCTTGACACTTAGCTAAGTATTATGTTGGTTCTCCCTTCATATTAGGCCAATAAAATAACTTTATTAGTGTTGTTACCGTTTTCTGGTATCCCAGGTGACCAGAATATGGTTTCTTGTGTGCTTCGTCCAAAATCGTTAACTTTAATTCTGTTGAATCTGGTATGTATATTCTATTTTTGAATTGTAGTAGACCTTTTCTGTCCAAACTTAGATCTGTTTTGTCTGAATTTTCTGCATTATCTCATAATTTTACCATTGTTCTAGTGTAATTTTCGTCGTTATTACCTGTAGCCTTTATCCTCTGCTCAAGATCGCTTTCTACCTTGCTAATGTTTATTTCAAACATCCCATGAACTCTTCTACTTAAGGCATCAGCCACCTTGTTTTCCTTACCCTTGATATGTCTCACCTCAAACTCAAATTCACTTAAGAAGGCTAGCCATCTTGCTTTGCTTGCATTAAGGTCCAGCTAACTAAACAAAAATTTCACACCGTTGTTATCTGTTAATAACAGAAATTTTTTGCCCATTATGTAGTGTCGCCACATCTTTACGACGTGTATTACAACTGCCAACTCTAAGTCATGAGTGACGTAATTTCGTCCGTGCTCCTTTAGTTTTCAGGACCCATAGAAAATCATGTGCCCTTCTTGAGTTAGGACACCACCTATTCCTTCTTTACTCACGTCCACACAGACTATGAAGTCTTTGTCTGGATATACTACCTTTAAAATGGGCACGGTCGTTAACAATTCCTTTAACTTATTAAAGATGTCTTCAAATTTCTGTGACCAGTTAAACTTAGTCCCTTCTTTTGTAATGATGTGATAGGGTATGCAATCTTGTAAAACCCCTCTATAAATCTGCGGTAATATCCGATTATTCCCATGAATGACCGAATGTCCACTACATCCTTCAGAATCGGCCATTCCATGATGGCTCTTATTTTCTCAGGATCTACTACAATACCTTCCTCAGATATTACATGCCCTAGGTACTGTATTTTCTTCTGATAAAAGTCGCATTTATCGATTTTGGCATACATTTTGTGTTTTCTCAAAGTTTGCAAAACTATCCTTAGGTGTTCTTCATGTTCTTCTTTTGTTTTAGAATACATTAGGATATCGTCAATAAATACCAAAACAAACTTGTCCAAGTACTGACTAAAAATATTGTTCATTAAACACATGAATGTGGTTGGCGCATTAGTGAGCCCAAACGGTATAACAACAAATTTGTGATGTCCATATCTCATTCAAAATGTTGTTTTATTTATGTCCTCATCTTTTATCCTAACCTGGTGATAACCAGATTGTAAATCCAATTTTGAAAAAATATTTTCTCCACCTACTTGATCGAACAGATCATTTATCCTAGGTAAGGGGTACTTGTTCTTAACAGTCATTTTGTTTAATTGTCTGTAATCGATGCATAATCTCAAAGTTTTGTCTTTCTTTTTAACAAAGAGGATGGGTGCTCCCCATGGTGAAACACTCGGTCTGATATATTCTTTGTCCAATAATTCCTGTAGTTGAATTTTTAATTCTGTTAACTCTAGTAAACTCATTCGGTAGGGTGCTTTCGATATAGGGGTTGAGCCAGGTAGTAAGTCGATAGAAAAGTCTATCTCCCTCCTTGGGGGTAATTCAGGTATCTCATCAACAAACACATCTCTGAAATCATGAAAAATGACAAAATCCTCCAAGCTGGGTTTATTTTCTTTTTCTAATAGGTTTGTTACTTGGATGGCATAAACCTGACAACCCTTTCTCTTGGATTTCTCAAATTGCATTGTGGAAATCTGTCTAACTGAGATTGGTTTTTGTGTGCCTTGAACTGTCCTAGCAATGTCATTTTTGTCTTTATACTTGAGTGATTTTTAATAACAATCTAACACTGCTTTATGACTTTCTAACCAATCCATTCTGGTAATTACGTCATAAGACCCTAATGGTAGAATGTTCAGATTTATCTTTATGTTTTGACCACCTAAACTGAACTCATAATCAGAAATAAAATCTACCACTTTTCTTTTTGTTCTTGTTGCTAGTTGTACCAGCCAAGATTTAGCATGTCTTGTTTTCTTAAGTTTATTTGAATCCCCTATACCAGGAGTGATATAACTCAACGTAACTCCAGGATCAATTAAAACATAAATATGAGTGTTATTAATTTTACCTTCAATTTCCACCACAGAGGACTGGTGGTCAACTTGTCAACCATCAGTGGCTGCATTTATCCGATGTAAGATTCTACCCACATCTCACACCGTAGAGGCTTCCTGTAGGTTGTGAACCATCATTATGGCTGCTGAAGTCAAACGTGGACAGTTCCTCAAGTGAGGTTATCCACATTCCCAGCATTTTAACGGTTCACGGGGGTTGTCCCCAAAATAAGAATGGATAACTGAAATGCTAATTGGTCGCCCTCCTTAAACCAGGTAAGGTTACTCCTCCATCAATTTGTTTAAAACTCTTCTAACATTTCTCGATGCTCTGCCTTCGGATTTTCGACTTCAACAATTCTTGCATAGGCATTTCAAGATTAATGCATATGAAAATTACTCATAGGGTTCCTTTTGTTTTTATGCTCCGTGGCTTGGTATTGGGTACTGTTAGACTGGGTCTTTTACTTGGGAGTCCACTAGTCTGTAGGTTCTCTTAAAACTACTAGATGACTATTACGATTGTAGTTTTCCTTTAGAGGGTTATTGTATTTCCCATTCGGTGTAAGTCTATATATATATATATATATATATATATATATATATATATATAACAAGTGGAAGTTCTGTGTATTGAATGATGTGTTAAGAAGCACCTTGTAGCATGTTATTATTTGAGTCCGTGATTAATATTTAGGGTTACATCTTTCACTCAAATCCTATAGTTATTTGTGTGTGTAAGCTACCATTCGAAATTTGGTATTCTGCATAAATATTAACTCTGTGCTAAATCTCTGATCATTGCATTATTTTCGGCATCGATATTCGATTTATGTTTAAACTTCGATAAAACATATTTGGCATATAATATTTAATTCAGTATTTATAGTTTAGGCAATGCATTCCTTTCGGCAAGAAACACTTAAACTACTACCCTGACTTGATTCGTGCATTCGTTCTACACCTACCATGCGACCCTTGTGGTTTGAATTTGTAATTCATTATTGTATTAAGAGTGAAGTCTCGTGGATTTATTGGTGAACTATATCTGTATAAATTTATGGAATACATTTCGTTCTGCACTTTCTTGTTCATTTTTATTCTTAGAAGTTTCCTTTGACTTCCTTCTGGTATTTATGCTTAAAGAACTATTTACTGTGATCTAATGATGGGACTCTTGATTTTGCGAGGGTACCCATTAGATCGACCTTGGCCCTCTTCTCACTTCCAGTCTGTGGATGACTTCTTCAACTGTGCACATGGAACAAACAGGTCCAAATCGCAAGTTAAGTACTGTTGGAAACCACGATTATAAAATTTTGTAGCATAGCATTTATTCTAAATTTCGATCTAATTTGTCATTCGAAATTATGTTTTATTATTTTACTCATTAATGTTCTTTGGTTTTCTCACAGGATTGTAGATGTTCGAAGTCTCTCGATTCAAGTTCGCACCCTGTGCAAAAGTTACTCGGATTTCGAATACAGCGTTTAAATAATAATATCCAGGTTCTATTGTGTGAATTGATACTATGTTAAATTACAGTTGTCATGGGTAGAAGCACCAGACTTCTATGGTGGTTGATTTAACTATGTCTTCAGTTTTAAAGAAAGGCCCTAAAGACCAAACCCTTGCCTCTTTGTAATAGAAATTATTAAGGTTTAATGAACAGGATTTCGCCATCGTTCATAGATTGTATAGTCGAATTTAAATGGAGGAAACTCAATTAGTCAATTCCTTGTTTTTGGTATATTGGATATGTTATATTTAGAATTTTGAAATAGATAGTAAATCTCAACTATCACTGAATATGTATATACATATCAATTTATATGACTCCATAGAGCATGTATTTCAATACATTTAATTTGCTCATGTATTATTTTATTTTTCAGAAACTTCGTTGTGGCCAACAAAACTATTTGCTTTCCTTTATTTCATTGATATCTGGTGAAATGCACACAATAGGCATTTAATGGTTCTGAAATTTGATACATTCAACTATATATAATTCATTAATTGATTACAGACTGTATATTTAGCCTATAACAATTATAGGTATGTATATTCCAACTTCTATATAAATCAATAGACAATTCCTCCAGAATTAAAGGAATGACCTATTCCAGAACTTCGTTTGGGATTTTCTGAACTATTTGTTTTCATTTCAGAACTTTATTTATGTTTATCTTAACTATTTGTTTTCATTTACCTTAAGACAGTCTAATCGTCATAGCCCTTTATTTCTACCTGTGTATTTGGTCTATAATAAAATATGTATGTAAAATTCTAAGTTGTCAAGTGTATTTCTTGAATCTTCTTGTTAATGAGATACAGTAAAAACCATAAGGATTATACTAAATTTACTTCATTCCAACAATGATAATCAATAGAATGATTCATCCAGAATTAAAAGAATATGATTGTACATATATATATATATATATATATATATATATGATCCCTATAGTGATATGACTGTACATATAAAAATATATATGTAGGTCTCAGTTTTACTTCTGAAATCTCCTGTAGCGTTTTCACAGTCTAAAGTCTATTTACAAAGAAATGAATATTTAGATGTATATGTATTACGTGTTTGGTAGGGATTCTTAGCACAGGGTTTGTAACATCCCTCTCTGGCGCACTGAGCGAACTTATTCTTTGAGGACACTTGCTCGCATGTGATCTGGATTATTATGATATTAAAACATTTGAATTTGATTATGATGTGTCATGGGTAGATGACATGTTGTTTTACTACATTGACATAGACAGGTGTTATTTACTCAGTTTTATTGAGTGTGCAGGGTTTTGGACCTTGAGGATGCAGAGGCATCGATGGAACCCCTTGGACTCCGGATCGAGTCAGGGAGTGTGTTATTGGGGTTTGATTGATTTACTGTGATATTAATACATTTTGATTAAACGAGATGATGTGGACATGTTCTGACATGATTTGTTGATGATGCAGGCTGACGATAGCTTGTCGACCAGACTCACATATGGAGTAAAGGGGCCACACACGACTACCAGAGAGGTTGAGGGAGAGGTGTGGACAGCAGCTCTGCCATAGCCTACTAGCACTCCCGCCGTGGTTCGAACTGTAGGTTAACGATTACCTAGTTCGAGAGGACCCACGATGCCATAAGGGCAGACTGCGACAGTCGCTCGTGATGATTCTAAGGGGTGCGCAATAAGGTAAGGGCCTTATTCCTTAGAATCCCTTAGTCTCCCGCAAGTTCACCTGGCAGAGTGTTGACTCTAAGGGTTATCAATGTCTACCAATCAGTCAAGAGGC
>ML808699.1:74517-89715 GCA_009831015.1 Picea engelmannii | reverse complement strand
GAGGAATGTGGGGGATGAGTGACACTTGTACGAAGGAGAAATTTTTAGAAATTTTTATTAAAACTTAAATTAAATGAAATTTAGGGAAAGAATGGAAGTCCGAAAACTATATAAAAGAAAGGGAGGAGAAGGAAGAAAGGGGGATCGACTTTTAGCGTAACGTTACGCTGCCGGAATAGTGACTTGACTAATTTACTTGTGGGAGTTGGGATTTCCCAGCTCGGAGAGGAGTGGTAGCTTGGCCTTGCGAGGCAAGTTGGGAGCTAGACGTACCATCTAGATAGTGTGTGGTCCCTTTGTGGCTCGGGGGGCTAAGGGGGAAGCAGAGTACCCCTAGCATTGGCTGGGAGGTACTGGTGTAGTCTTGACGGTCGGCGAGCGGGAGCGGCATGGAGCGCGCGGATGTCATTCGAGGCGGGTGATAAGGCAACGATACACTCGTTATTTTGTAGAGTAGAATGCATTAGGAACTTATGCTTGATCTGTATGTTGATTGTAAATGGATGAATTCTACCTTGAGCTTTTTCCCGTTCAATGGATTGCCTAAAATTATTGTGGTCAGCGTTCTGGTTGGGTTTTACTATTCCTTGGTTGGGATCTTTATGCTTCTGCATTACTCTTCGTGTTGTATTGTCCCAGATGTGGTATATTCACATTTAAATTATTGTTGTATAGTTTTACAGTCATTGGCAATCACTGTTATAGTTATAATTCATAAGTTGTATAGGCATGGATGCGGTGTAATTTGTAGTTCAATTATTACTGTGTGTAGATATCCTGTGGTAAGTGATAAAATGTAATAGCAGTGGTTTTTCTTTATGAAAACAATTTATACAGCGAGCCATGGTAGCTACTGCATTAAGATAAGCAAACTCATACCTCGATTGATAGATATTGCCATCGCGATTTTATATTCTGGGTCTGTCACCGATTTTGTATTTTAAATGACAAATTATATTTTATATTTCAAATGGCATTCTGAATTTATTTCTAGATATTTCAATGGCGAATCTAGATATTATAATTCGTTGGCGATTTTATATTTTATATTGCCACGGCGATTTATTCTCTGGTATGTCAGCGATTATACATATTCTGGCATTCAGCAGCGATTTAATAAACTGTATCTGGCGCACCCTTTACGTAAATTGTTACCCAAGAAAATTATTTTCTGGCATTACGTTTTTGTAATTGATTACTGTGAATTCGTTTCTAGAATTCTGCTTGGGTAAGTGGTTATTGAAATTTGATTTTGGCAATTTCGTTCTGCTTGCTCTTGGGTAATGGAAGTAAACCTAGCGCCTTGTTTCTCTGGCATGCATCTCCTTTCCCTTCTGCAAGGTTTTACTTCACTCCAAAGAAAAATATATATATATTTCAAGAAAAAATGAAACAGTCTAGCCCTCGATTTTAGTTTAAACCCCACATTCTTGATAGATTGACCACTCTGATCATTTCGCCCCTGCACTATATGGAAACCTTACCACTCTGATCATTTCGCCCCCTGCAACAGTATTAAAATCACATCTTTTTGCCTCTGCACACTTTTAAATTTAATAACTTCGCATGTGCTTTGTATAAAATTGCTTCTTTGTGTTGTTGTTTATACCCCCCTCGGCGGGCCATATAAACTGGTTGTCTGCACCCTTACCTCTGCCAGTTGTTAGTTGCCTTATTGATTCTTGTTTTTTCTACCCCTAATTCACGATTTTCTAGCATGCACTCACGGCGTAAATTTTTCTAGTGGTTGACTTTAAGCATTGGCATCGTGGTTGGGTCGTTGGTTTTATTGTTAACGATACGTAAATTGGTATAGTATTGTGCCAACATAATGCTACTGTGATATTTCGTTGTTGTAATATGTAGAGGTAGTGTCATTAATATATTATCCTTGAATTATGTAAGGGTAGTGTTATTGTCATTTAAAATAAATGAAATGTTAGTGTTAGATAATATATTAAATGTAATGTGTTGTTATTTTAATTGCAACGTTATTGTAATAAAATGTAATTACATTGTTACCTTCCAGCAATATATTGTTATTGTAATATATAAAGGTAATGTCAATGTAATATTTCGTTTTGAAATATTAAGGGTAATGTCATTGCACATAAAATAAAATGTAATGTTAGTGTTAGATAACATATAAAATGTAGTGTTATTGTGTTTTTATTTGCAAAGATATTGTAATCAAATGTAATGACATTGTGATTTTATTGTAATGCTATGGAAATTTTATTGTTATTGATGACATATAAAATGTAAGGTCCCTGGAACTAAGTACCATAATTTATAATGATTTAGTAAACGGGGATTTCGCATTTAATTAATTTACATTATTATAAGGTTGGGTTAGGTAACTCATCGTCTATTGGAAATTAAATGGAGTCACTGATCTGTAATTAATGCCAATTGAGTCGTAGATAATGCCTTGTCTTAATAATGGTTGGTGAGTCCTTCTGACTTGCACCTTCCGTAGAGGACGTGGTTGTTCATTTAATTATTGTTGTACTTGGTTGTAAACTTTTTGCTTGGGTTGCTAGTGTCGGGCGAGATGTAGACACCTCCATGTTCCTGAGAACAGTCGCCATCCCTGAGACCTTAAATGGTTAAAATCAATGGGAACCTGGGCTTGAGCGTTGCTTATGTGTCTTGGAGGTCCTAACTATTGCAGGGTAGGATGGGCGGGTAATCAGTCTTATTTATTTATCAATTGATTGTCGTTCATTGCATGCAGATACTTGATGTGCGTCTTAGGTCATCATGTTGTGTTCACCGTTGTATGTGTCATGTTTGTTGTCATGTGGCGACACAGAGTCGAATGTATTTATCATCATTGTACACACGCGCACACACAAGAAGAAGAAAAAAAATTGAGGTTGTCGTCGTAACGAGGAGGGTATTTACATGGTTGAAATGATATCCTTTTAACACAGATGTATCCTCTAATATTTCCATAATTAAATTCCATACTCATACAAGATACAAAGAAATTTTTTTTGCTCAACACCTACAGTTAATCCGTAAGGGTTTACCCTATAGTTCATCCCATTTCAACAGACTTTAATATACAGAACAATTCATCCAGATTTAAGAAGATGCATTCTATCAATCAATAATTCAAATAACATTTGACCAGAGAAGGATTAGATAGACATATCTAAACAATTTTTCGAACAACAAATGGAATAGCCAAGTTCCTCTCAACCTTAGAACGGGGCAGCCAATTCACTTGTCCTGTTCACCCCCTAGCCTGACCATGAATCCATGAGGGCGAACTCAGAAATCCTTCTCAACAATAGTCCTTTAGTTTCAGCAGTTTCTCCTTGCCTCATACTCAGCAATTAGTGTTCATAACAATAAGAGATAATTCCTTTTCCCCAGCATAGTAGGTAGCGTCCTGCCTCCTCCCATATGTTATATATGCCAAAAGCATTTGTGCCTAGGTCTTTTCCCCTTTGGGAATTTTCACATCTTTCCAAATCCTTGATTTTCAAGGGCTGCCAATGGCCAAATTCCCTATTTTCCACTTGTAACAATCAGTCCTAAGGTAGTTCCAACATGTTCCCCACTCATGGAGTCATGGTCAATTGATTTTAACCTGGTTGTTCCATTTGTCCATCAATAATAAATATAAAATATTTTGTTTTATACAAGTGTCATAGTCAAATAGTTAGTTGGGTCAAATCAGATCTTTGCCCAACAGTCATAATCATCAATTACAATTAACTAAATTCGAAATTTGGAATTGCCATAAATGGCAAAAATTTTCCAATTTCAAATTTATCAAAAATGGAAATACTTTCCTAAGAAATTTCAGATTTAAAAATAATTTATTTTTGGGGATGTTATAGATGGTATGAAATAGGATGTCCGCACCTTTGTGCTTGAATGTGATGTATGTCAACGGAATAAGGGAGAAATAGTCAAGACCCCGGGAACACTACAACCGCTCTTGATTTTGTAGGCTATTTGGGGGGATATTTCTATGGAATTCATTGTTGGCTTACCTAAATCAGGCAATAAATCAGTCATCATGGTGGTATTCTATTGTCTTTCCAAATATGCTCATTTATGTGCTCTCCAACGCCCTTTCACAGCATACACGGTGGCTCAAATTTTTATGGATAATATCTTCAAGCTTCATGGAATGTCTCATTCTATTGTCTCTGATCGAGATCCCACTTTTACCAACAAATTTTTGCAAGAATTGTTCCGTCTCCATGGAACCCAGTTGCATCTCAGCACAGCCTATCATCCCTAGACTGATGGCCAAACTAAAGTTGTCAACAAGTGTCTGGAAACCTATTTTAGGTGTTTTGCATCTTCAGTGGACTCAGTGGTTACCCTTCATTGAATGGTGGTACAACACATCTTACCATACTGCTACTCGCATGACTCCTTTTGAAGCAGTATATCGACAAAATCCCCCTTCGGTTCTCTCCTACATTCCAGTTGTATTGAAGGTTCGGGAGGTTGAGAACAATCTTACAGTTTGTGAGGCCATTCTCAACACCCTCAAAAAAAATTTGGCCATGGCTCAAAATCGCATGAAGCCACAAGCAGATCAAGGTTGTATCTTCGTCTGCAACCCTGTAAGCATACTTCACTCAAAATGGACCACGGTCAAAAACTTGCTCCTAAATTTTATGGTCCGTATACAATTCTCAAGCAAGTGTGGAAGGTGGCTTACTAGTTAGCATTGTCCAGTCATTCTAAGCTCCATCATGTTTTTCATGTCTCATGCTTAAAGAAGGTGATTGGTACTAAGTGTCAAACTCAAACCAGTCTCCCTGAGTTGGATGAAGAAGGTTCCATTTGGTTGTAGCCAGAAGAAGTCTTGGACCAATGCGAGCATTGCCTCCATCAGCGCACCATCAAGGAAGTGTTGGTGCAATGGAAAGAGACAACTCCAGAAGATGCCACTTGGGAGCCGCCTACCATTCTGCAATAGTTTCCTCATCTCAAGCCTTGATAACAAGGCTCTTTTTCAGGGGGGGGTGGGGGGCAAGTTAGGGACCTAACCTCCCTAACCCCTCACATAGATAGAATAATATATTTCCATGTAATAAAGGTCGACATTAGTTAATAAGGCCTATTTAGTAAATTGGAATAAGTCAATGTAAGACGACCTAATAGAAGCTTCTGCTTCTAGAAGGATCTTCCTCTAGAATGATCTTTAGAAGATAGAATTAGTATAAATAAGAGTAGGAGTCATGAGAAGTTTTGCTTGAGAATTATTGTAATAGAGCATTGCTCTGTTGGAGGTTTCCCCCTCGAAGAGGCAAGTGAGCATTGTTTCCTATCAATAAAGGTATTATTTTAGTGTTGTGGTTTCATCTATTATGTTGTTTCGTTGTTATTCTCTGCAACATTTTTGTTTTCGGCAATTATAATAGATCTTGTACCTTACAAACATTGTGAATATTCGGGTCTGGTTCAATTCCCATAGGGTCAAGAACACTAAGTATACACTATGTACCATCCYCTAAATGAGGGGAAGTGCCCCAGATTTTACCGAGGATTTATTTCCAATGAAAAAAAAAAAAAAGYAACAGTACTACATAGAAAACTTCAACAAGCAAGRGGAAGTCAAATTTCAAGACTATTTAAAGTTAAACACATTATTTCATGAAAATMTTGTGATGGTTTAGTTAGGAACCAATGCCCACATGCCATGTTGTGAAATAGGAAGATGGGAGCAACCCAAAGAACCATGGGAGGAGAGGTTGTATGGGTTATGTGAGAACAATGAAGTTGAAACAAAATGACACCTCCTTCTTTGTCACACTATGTACTCGCATATCACAAAAGGTTCCAAAAGTGGTACTGAGACTGGAAGTGACATTCCAAGAAGACCAAGTATGGGCCACTCCAAGGTTGATCGAGAGATAGATACAAGAAAGAAAAGGGTTGTTAAAGAAGAGTTTAAAGGGGCAATGAATAGTGACCTACTACAAATCCTTAATTCTATAATATTTTGTATTGTAACTAAGCACTTGTCATTACTATTAATTTATTTTGTTTTCATTATTTTATTTTTTATCATTTGATATAACTATTGCTAATTACATACATGTTTTTTTTTATTTGTTATTTTTAGTGTTCAAAATACATGATACACAAATTTGTAATTATTTGTCTATCACATATAATCTACAATCTATCTACCTATCAAACTAACCACACAACAATCAATCTATCTATCAAACTAACCAGACAACAAATTTTAAAATGAAACCTATCCCACAAGAAGTAAAAGTATGCAATCAATTGTTGTGATATGCAATGTCAAGAATAAAATGTTTTGAGATGCAATGTCGTCATAGAAATAGTTATTTGTAAATCTATATTGAAGAGCTTACATTGCAAGTAAGTACTTTTATTAATGCAAGAGTAAGTACTTTCATTGCAAGTAAGTGCTTTCATTGCAATGTTTTTATAAAAATGAAGTAAGTACTTTCATTGCAAGAATTCAAGCATGGATGAGCTTACAAGACAGAAACAATATCTCCCTTCTAAAAACATATTGAAGCAAATACATGTTGGTTGGCTTGGGAGGATAGATACCCTCCAACATTTGATCACCACCTGTTATGCTCTTGAAGGAAGGAGAAGTATATTGTTTATGAGAGTGACGGATATGATCAAGGAACTCAAAGGCCCACCCTTGATAATATATTTTATGTTATTGACAAGAGATCAAATGGAGGTTGAGCTATGTATACTAAGGGTCACATGTGGAACTAAATTTGATGAACTCGTGAACTTTCTAGAGAATGAGATCCGATGTTGGTTGGTCAGTTTTGTGAAAGGGAATGAATACAAATCATCCACTGCACAACAACGGCGTGACACGTTGAAGACGATTGAAGATGAGTTGTTTGGGGTTAGATTTAAACAAGATATAATTGTAGTGTCATTACATGAGTATACTCAAGAATGGATAAAGTGTGCATTAGAAGCAATAGCTAACCCACCTTGATCTTGAAGATTAAAGATACAGTTATGACTATCTATACCAATCATGCTACTTCTTATTTAAAGAGAAAGAAAAGAAAGCACAAGACAAAACCATCATCCATTGCTTCCATTTTTGTGAGTATAAGTCGTGTTTGAATCATTTGCCTTTGTTTTCTTCTTTCTCAGTCTCCAATCATCCTATATTGTCATCAAAATGCTATTGTTTATGTACAAGACTGATTTCTGATTGCGTCCTTTTATCTTTCAGGTTACCTCTACTTGATATATGGTCCACGAGAGCCCCATCCCAGTCTGTTAAGATGAACACATTTCTTATTTTCTCATTTAAGTATCACAAGTATTATGTAGTGTTGATTTGGCACACATTTTATATGATCTTAAACAACCAATTTGTATTTATTATTTCAACTCCACAGAGAGCTATTCTGGAGCTCATGACTTTTATGGTTTATGACTTTTATTTGAGCATGAAATCTCGAGAATGAGTTTCCTTTACATCCTTATGATATGAACGTCAGAAAATCATTTAAAATTCTTTGAAAAGAACCATATTTGCTACTCATATTCTATTTCTATTGCTTTATCTTGTTGTGATATGGGAAATAGTTATGGTGGAATAGAAGAAATTTTGTTTGCTTTCTTTATGATTGAAAAATTTTCCCTTGATTTTTTAATTGCATGTTCCACTCATGGGCATAAAATGTTTGATGAATGAAAAATATGATGTTTAGAAATTTTGATATAATCATTATCTAAGTGAGAAACATAAGAGCATCGCCTCTATAAAAACGAAGAGGGTATCTCAAGATTCCCATTAGAATTCCCTATGAGGTTGTCTCTTGTCCTTGATAGGAAAAGAGATCAACAACTTCTTAATTATACTCTTCACTAATGAAAGGATACATTTCATCAATGATACCACTATTCTAAAAGTATCACAATCCCTTTTGATTATCTTTCAAGTTTATCTTTATATCTCGCAAAGTTCTTAAGTTGGACATTTGATTCTCCCTTGGCATGTTTCACCACATTGTCATTCTTTGTCTCCACGAAGGGTTTGAGGGAAAAAAATTGCAAGGGTTGTAGCACAATAAATATTGAGTGGAAGTATACCAAACAAAGCCCCAAAAATCCTCTATCAAATGGAATTGATCTAATTGTAATGTGGGCACTTTGTCAAATTTATACATCTTCTATGCAATAGTGATGGTCATCGCCCAAAAAAATCCTAGAATAGTTGATTTTAAATCAGTGATATATTCACTTCTCAGACTCCATTTTGAATTTTTTTTTAATTCGGTGTTTTTTTTTAAGGATTTGTATCTGCAATTAGTTTTGTTTATGTAGGAATGGATCTAAGTGTTGTGGTTCTATTTTTCCCTTTGAAAATCTGCAAAATAGAATGAAGAAAAAATCCACTTTTTAAACAAGAAAGAACTCTAATACCACTTGTTATGGTTTGTAACCCTTAAAATTGAATCACAAACAGTATATCAAAATGATCCATACTTTTTTCAAGATCAAAACCTTTAAGTTAGTCCAAAAAAACCACACAATAATCATTTTAAAAAAAAATCAACTCATTTTTGTATAACTTCTTTAGTAATAAATCTTAAAGTATATGCTCAACCATTAAATCTCTTATGTAATTTTTTTTTATTTGTTCATATTGAATATTCTTTGTTAAATTATTAAATATATTAATAGAGTACAAACATGGTTATGGAGATACTTTATACATCATTTCTACAATAAATAAAACTATTAGTAGTTTTGCATGGCACTTCCATAATTTATTATCGATGAAACCCAATATACTCCATCTTTATTGTCTCCCGATACCTATTGCACCTTTATTGTCTCCCATTGGTGAATAAACATGTAAAAATTTGACTCTCTTTTTAAATGAAAGATCAAAGATCCATTTTAAAAAGTTTTTGGCATTGTGAAAAGAATGGTATTTTAACTATTCTACTTTTTAACATATTTTGGTTGTATATTAATATAATATTTTATTTTGANTTTATTTTGATAGTATATTAAATTTTTAACAATTCTACTTTTTAACCTTTTGGTTGTATATTAATATAATATTTTACTTTGAATCTATTTTGATAGTATATTAAATTTTTGTTGATAGTATATTAAATTTTTTGGTTGTATATTAATATAATATTTTATTTTGATAATATATGGTGAAGATTTAATTTGGTTGTATATTAATATCATATTTTACTTTGAATCTATTTTGATAGTATATTTATAAAAAAAAAATTATAATATATTAAATTTTTTGGTGAAGATTTAATTTTGATAATATATGAATCGAGACAGTTAAACTATGTTATTTCATTTAATTGGTTTTGGTAGTATATGGATCTAGAAAGTTAATATACTTTATTTCAATATATATTTTATTTTTCATTGAGAATATGATGTAAACTATGTTATTTCATTTAATTGGTTTTGGTAGTATATGGATCTAGAAAGTTAATATACTTTATTTCAATATATATTTTATTTTTCATTGAGAATATGATGTATTATTGAATATGATGAAATTTAATTAATATATATGTCAATTAAAGAATATTTTAATATGAACATATTTATGTTTTTACATATATGGTTTGGAATAGTCGAGTGCATGGAATTGATAGGGGCAAAATATAAATGTTGTTGGGTACATGCATGGTATTGATAGGGAAAAAGAAGAAATGTTGTTGGGTATATTTGATATACAATAAAGATGGAGTATAGGAATAGGGAGACCATAAAGATGGAGTATATTGGGTATGCATCTTTAATGTTTTATTTGACATTATTGTTTGGGTTAATCACATTTTAAAATTATTTCTTCGAATGTTTTAGTTATTTATAATTTATGAAAATTACTTTGGAGTTATAAGATAGAGGGATGGAGGAGAAACTTATGGACTTGGGACTGTCCATTGAAAGTTAAACTCTTTTTTTGGTTAGTAGTTGTAAACAAAGTATTAACTTGGGAAAATCTGCAGAAAAAAAGGATGGAAAGGGCTTGGAAAATGCAGGGTTAAGGGAGAGACAAGCAACCATATTTTTGTTACATATTCCTTTACTATTACAGTGTGGGAGGAAGTGAAAAAATTATTGAAATTTACTCATGGCTGGGATGGCACTTCGGTTATTGAATGCATCCAAAATTGGTATTCTCGGAATCATAATTATCCATCCCTTCCAGCACTCATATGCTGGAACATTTGGTTGGACATGAATAAATCTATTTTTTAGGATAGATCTCCATCACTGCAAAGAATTGTTTATCTTGTGTTAGGTGTTGTAGGGTCAGTGGGAAAAATTCAAAAAGCTCCTAAAGCTAGGAGATCGACTACATTTCTCCCAGTGGACAAAGCTCTTGCTTGGTTTGACGGAGCGACACAACAAAATGGCATACTTTGTGGGACTGGTGGAGTCTTAAAGATTGATGACCACACAGAATATAGATGGACTTTAAATTGTGGAAGAGGCACAAACACCAAGGTTGAGCTTCTAGGTGCATGGGCATCATTAATCATGGCCACAAGACTCTTGGTTTATGACTTATTTGTGTTAGGGGACTCTAAGATCGTTATTGATTGGCTTAATGGAAAGGGATCAATCATGGTGGAAAATTTGCACAGTTGGTTGGAAATAATATTTGATATCATTCCTCTCTTCAAATCTCTATCTTTTGCTCACATCTATAGAGAAGAGAACAAGGTAGCTGACAGTCTTTCAAAAAAGGCCCTTTTCCTTCATCAAGGGAAAATCTCTTTCAGTCATTGGGAGGATGGTCAAGAGGGCCTTACTCATTATCTAAATCTGTATTGACCACTGAGTCATCCTTTGAGTCTTGGTATTTTTTTGATTATGTATCTGACTACTGATATCTACTCTCCGAGACAATTTTTTGTTATGTTGAAGATTTAGCCCATGTAGTATGTCTCTATGAGTTTCTATGGGACAGGCAATGCATAAGTTTATTAGCTTATTTTTTGCACTTTGATTGTTCATAGACATCAAACTACAGTTAAAGTACTGTATTGTAAACAGATTATATTATTTTTAATATAATGGATAATTTTCTATGGAAAAAAAAATTATGAAAATGACTTGTAATGCATTTATGCAATTCAAAATTAAGATGAATAATTTATTTGGAAATGTAATTTATTTATTTTTGAGTAAAAAAGGTGGAACCTGCTATATTAATTTATCGAAGAAACTTTGACAAAATGTACAGAGATATAGGTTTGAGTCACCCAAAAATGTTGTCATTTACCGAAAACCAGCATAGTTTGGAGAACATATAACAATAGCATGATAAAACAAGAACCAAAATAGCATCTGTCCTGCCCGGAGGAAACCAGGACAGATGGCTATAGTCCAAATGGACATATAACAGTAGCATGATAAAAATAAGAAACAGAAAAAGCATAGAAGACCTAGATACCCGGTGACCTATCGCCCTTGCTTGTCTACCACGTGGACCCAGCCGGGATGGAAAATGCCTACGCGTAGAGAGGGCACTTCCGCTTAGCTGGAGCATTGGAGTACGCGTCAAGGAACAGGTCCAGACGCTGGCCCATGAGAAGGGCTCTATGCTCCAAGTCTGCCATGTGGCCTCGGAGTTCGAACACTAGAGCCAGATGCTCTGCACAGAGGAGAGAACCATGCAAGCCATTACCCACGTCGTTGAGGGATACATCCCTCAATTCCATGGTCGCTCCAATTCCAGCTTCGAGCTCCATCAGCTCTGCACCATCCACTTCTTCCTTCCTCGCTGAGCTATTATTGTCCGCGTTCGCTTCTGCTCTGGTTTTATCCCGCGTTTCTTCCTCGAACGTTGCCTGCATATCATGGCTGGTGGGGTTGTAGTCACCCGGCCAGGGAATTTCCTCAATAATGCACCCGGGGATGTCATATGCCAGAGAAATTTTTGGGTCGCATCCATCCCGGTGTTTCACCTCCATGGCTTGGGGCTCCGGGGTGGTCGTCAAGTCCTCCATGAAAGGAATTTCTTCCATGTAACAGGTGGGAAACGTGTCTTCGACACCATCCTCCTGCCTGTCTCCAAGCTTAATTGTCGTGGTTTCGTTGCTACATCTGGCTCCTGTCTCCCCAATGATGGTATGCAGAGCCAATTGCTCATCTCGAGCCTTCTTTCGGAGAATGGAGGTCGCCATCGCCAGAGAACGCTCCAGCTTCTCCTTCCTTTGCTGCTGCGCCTTGTGGGTGTACCGAGCCGAGCCACGGCGAGGCCTGCCCCGCTTTCTGGTCATAATTGCCCGAGAAAAGATGATGATACAGTGAGGGTGCAGCGAGATGGGAGTAAGTCGGGACGAGAAGGATAAAGGGCTGCACCAGAGCTCCCAGACGATGAGGAGAGTCGAAGAAAGAGCAGACCCACTCTGTCCAGGCACATGAAAAAACAAATTGCCGGGAATTTCCTCAACAAATTGCAGTGAGAAGGGAGTGAGTCGGGACGAGAAGGATACAGGACTGCACCAGAGCTCCCAGATGATGAGGAGATTCGAAGCAAGAGCAGACCCACTCTGTCCAGGCACATTAAAAACAAATTTCCAAAGGCCAAAGTCACCTGGCCCTCCATAAACCCTGTCATGCTGAGTGCGCTGTGAGAGAGAGTGTTTGCGCGAGGGAAGTGTCCCTCCACCGTATAACTGTTGTTATGGCCATCTAACATCATAAATGCAGGGCTGGTGGGTGGCGGCCATCAGCATTTACGCTATGGCTTAGTGATAATCTCGGTGTCAATGAACTGTCGCGTGTCACCCCATCCGGGGCTACGAAGTCTCTGCTTCTAAGGTCTTTGCATCGCCTTGAGAGGTCTGTATCATCAGAGAGATGGGCTTGCCAGTATATGAGTTCTAACTTTGAGTCAATTCCAGTATTTTCCAGGTGATCCGCAACCTTGTTAGCGTCTCGTTTCACATGAGAGGGGATTAGAATGAGATTGGGGTGGATGAGATCTCTGAAATCCTCCAGAAGTCCTGAGAGTCTCCAGCTGGGGGAAATCCGCCTGGGGAGTTCACCGTGAAGGATTTTGGAGATGAGTTGAATTATGATTTGGGAGTCTCCCTCAATGACAAGTCGATGGTACTGGTGTTGAACAGCATCTTGGAGGCCTCTGACCAGACTTGTGAGCTCCGCCACATTGTTCCTGTTTTCCCCTAAAAATCCTGCCATCATATGAATAATCTTACCCGTGTGGTTCCGAAGGACAGCTCCAAAACCAGCTGGTCCAGGGTTACCCCTGGAGGCCCCATCGAATTTAAGCTTGAGGAAGCCTGAGGGGGGTGGGGTCCACACCGTGGGACTGTTAGCTCGTCCATTTTTAATCTTCCCCTGTGTTTGCACACGCATTTTCAAGTCCCAGCTTTTAAGAATAATCTCCTCCTTGGGCTTACACTGCAGATCTTCATGGAGCCAGGATTTGCTATGGACTGTTTCACGATAAACCTCTTAACCCTCTCCCAAGTAATGGTGGTAGGGGACGGTCTAGAGTTGAAGATTCTCTTATTTCTTTCTTTCCAGAATTGCCCATAATGTGAATCCCGGGAGCAGCTGCCAAATACGCTGGAGAATTGGATTTTGGAAGGAAATTGTTTTCCAATTAGCTAAGGTATCCCTGATACTACCTCAATTTCACTGGGAGCGTCACATGGCTTGGGCTCCCCAATCCCATATCTGTTGACTGTAGTGGCAGTTGTTGAGGAGATGTTCCATGGTTTCCTCGCTTTGTTGGCAGAGGGTACATATGGAGGGGCCTGTAAAGCCTTTCTTTAGGATGTTATCCCATATGAGGATACGGTTTTGAGCTGTGAGCCAAAGAAAAAAGGAGACCTTGGGCCAGAGTATTGGTTTCCAGACTTTGCTCCAGATGGTTTCGTGAATTTGGTTTTGGTAGTTTCCCTGTAGGTAGTATGCTTCACTGACTGAGAAGATGCCTGAAGTGGAGTGTCCCCATTGAAGTATGTTTGGTCCTTCTTTAATTGGAATTTTCCTGTGTAGCATACAGTTCTGCCATGGTAGAAGGTCGAAATCCTCCATGATCTGTAAGTCTGTTCGTCTTTTTTTCCATTGTCTCCAAGGTTGCCTTCCGTGAGTTGGGATCCAAAAGTCGTTAACATTTTTGAAGATGTTTTGTTGTAACCTATGTTTGAGAGGGTAGAGGCTTTCCCGACACTAAGAGGGGGTAGCTATTGCCAAGAGTCCTGCCAGAAGAGTGCACTTTCGCCATTTCTTACCTCCCAGAAAGCATGCTGCTAAATCAAGGGGCGATTTTGCCAGGCGGTGTTCCAAATGTTGGATCCTTGTATCTTTTCATTGAATTTGATTAGTTGGTTAGGCTGTGCATTCAGGGCGTACTTTGCTTCCAGATCTGTGCCCAGAGTTCTTTCGGGTGTTTCATCCACCTCCACCACATCTTGGCTCCCATGACCTGGTTAATCTTTCCGAGATCCCGAATTCCCATCCCTCCAAACTTTTTGGGTTTACAAATTTTGTCCCATCCAACTAAAGCCCATTTCTTGTTATTTTGGTGTCCCTGCCACAGGAAGTTTCTTTGGAGACTCCTGATGGCCTTGATGATCGAGATGGGCGCTGCCGGAGAAGTAAAGAGGTAAGTGGGCAAAGTTTGCAGGACTGACTTGAGTAGGACCAGTCTGGCAGCAATATTCAGAGGTCTGAAGGTCCATTTGTTCAACCTGTTGGCGATAGATAAGAGCAGGCTATCCCATGAAATGGATCTCACTGACTCTCCGGTTAGGGGAATGCCTAGGTAAATGGAAGGGAGGGAGATTTTGGAGATGCCTAGAAGTCTTGAAAGGTGATTTTGAACCGAGGCTGGCGTGTTGAAAAAATAGAGTTTGGACTTGTCCAGGTTGAGCAACAAGCCCGAGGCTTCCGAGAAGTCAGAGAGAATTGAGTTGAGCTTGGTGGCTTCTCTAATCATGGGGGTGTTCATGAGAAGGGTATTGTCGACAAACTGGCTATGTGAGGGCACCGGGTGAAGGTTATGAAGTGGCATCCCAGTAAGTGAACCTTCTAGGACCACTGCTTTGAGATAGCGACCTAAACCCTCTGCCATGATTACAAAGAGAAAAGGGGAAAGAGGATCACCTTGCCTGATACCCCTGGTGGAGTGGAAAGGTCGGGAGGGTGTGTCGTTGACAA
>ML808699.1:60749-73486 GCA_009831015.1 Picea engelmannii | reverse complement strand
TATCTGGCCTGAATTAATCATTAAGTGCCCTGCCTCCTTAATAAGTTGATGGGTTGGTTTACGTCCTCGTCTCTTATTTTCCTTGGTTGATTTTTTGGGCTCGGAGCCTGGATCTGCCGAGATGCCCAGTCTAGCTATGGATCCCGCTGTGGAATTGGTAAACACTTTATGAACTTTCTGGAGCTGTTCTACTGGAATGTGTTGCAGATCTTTTTGATTGAGGACTTCCTCCATTTTTTCCAGGTCTATCTCCGCCAGATCCATTTCGTCCATGAGCATGTTGGTGTCTCTGTCTCTGTCGGATTGTGTTGACTGAGTTGTTTATTTTGGGTGTGTTGTGTTTGGCACTTCAGGGCTTTTGCCTTTCACTTGCATTGTCGCTTGGAGGGGGTCCTGTATTTCCACCTCTTTCGGTAGTTGATTCAGAGCGTCATAGGATTTTTTGGTGGGGACCTTTGGGGCCGAGCTCTGATTCTGTTTTCTTGATGGGTTCTTTCGCCTTCCCGTGACATTGGCAAAGTCATCCTTCTGCTTGGTTTCAGTGGGCTTAGAGGCTGTGGCGTTCAAGGGGCAGTCTCTTAACAGGTGGTCATGCTCATGGCACTTCCTGCATCGAAAAGGTATGTGTTCGTAGTCGATTGTCTGGTTCCAGTCCTCGTCCTGGTATTCAAGTGTGATGGAACCAGGCAAGGCTTTCGATATGTCTATGTAGATGCAGATACAGGCATATGATGTGTACTTCCTCATATTTGTAGCTTCTTAAACTTTGACGTATTGTCCCACCGTGTTTCCAATGCCCATGAGTATTTCTTCTAGCCAGAATTCCTGGGGTAGGGAGTACAACCGGATCCAGACCGGGGCTCTTGAAAAGTCCTCCTTCTCTGGACTGAATCTATGGGTCCAGAATCTTAGAAATAGGCCTACTGAGTTGTAGAAATATGGTCTGTTGTCGAAGATTTTGTCCTTATCTTCGAGATTGTACAAGATTATTGTGAAGAAACCCTTGGAGCTAAGCTGGACTTCATAATCTCCTTTAGGGTTCCACCAGTCCTTGATCCAGCAAGTGAGATCTCTTTCAGTCCGCCATAGGCCCAGGAATTTTCCAATCAGTGTGTGATCCATCATAAACTGGGTGTGTTCACCCACCCGTGTTGATTTGATATGGTAGAGTGGGGGTTTTTCCATTTGTGGTATACATTTACCTGGCAGCCAGTTTTTGGAAGCTTGCGGATGAGATGTGTTGGGTTCTAGTTCCATTTCTTTGCTTAGTCCTTGTTCTTGGGTAAAGAGTTGCTCCCTCAGGTGCACCGGTGGCTCGAAGGTAGGCCGCTTAGCACGGATATTGTTTCTGTCGTTGGCGGCAATGTCGTTGTACAAGGGGGTTTCCCCCCCCCTCTCCCGAGCTCATTGTTGGGTGTACAGGGACCTCGTGAGGTGCTTGTCTGCAGAGCGAGGAAGTGGGTGGCAGGGCTCTGGTGTCAGAGCGCGCATCAGATGGTAATGAGGCGCTAGGGTTGCAGTGCGCTAGGGTTCTTCACCTGGTTCATCGATTCTAAAAGCCAAACCTTGATCCGGAAATGTAATATTTTACTTTATCTTTAAAACTTGATTATAGTGTACTTAAATTTGATGAGTGCATTATTCATGCCTATTTGTAAACTTTCATAGTAAAATACATATTGAAAATTTGAATTTTGTATTTTTCAAAAATAATAATCTAATAATTATTGATTACATGGTATTTTATGATATTTTATTTTTTGGTAATTTTTGGTCTTTTTTATTTTATATTGTTCATTTGATTTTTTAAAGTGAAGGGTTGTTTTATGTGTTTTTTTTATTTTTTAGTTAGTTCAAATTGATGATGATGATAATGATTAACATCCATTGAAATTGAATTGGTTTATCATATTTTAAGAGGGTAAGGGATTACTTGTGATTCTTTAGAATTTTGTTTATGTGCTCGAAAAGAATTAAGAGGATCTTTCCAATATCACCATAGTTTTGTTGAGTTAAAAGGTTAGGAAGGTTGTTAGTGTGAAAAATATCTTGAAATTGAGATATAATCTGGGTATAGGTTGGACAATCTAAGAGAAAGTGTTTTTATCTTCAACCTTCTTAGTGTCACAAAGGTGACACTCTTTCATCTCATGGCGTTTTAGGAATTGACCAACGCCCAGTTTCACTATGAAGCTCTTGAGAATTTGTTCTTATCTTAGCAATGTTTTTTTTTTCATTACACTTGTCAAATTGTGATTTGTTTACTGAGGAATTATTTAGATAATTATGTAATCGAAAAATATAGTTGTTATTAGTTTAAAAGGTTATGGATTGGTTTTATTATTTTTTAAATTTGGTTGATCATCGATTTTGATTGGTATTTATGTTGCAATAAGTTTTTATTTCCAAGTAATTCATATTGGGGAAATCCATAGAAACTTCACCAACATCAACAAGTGGTAATCGTGGTAAATTTTCAATGTAAATTACAGTACGTCTAATCTGGTGGGGACATTGAGTATTAACATATCACATATAGTCGGCCCAAAAACTCAACCCCAAAATCTTCTATTTCAATTCATAACATTAAACCACTAGAACTAACCCACCAAACTAGATTATTATAATAAACTTGTTCCAAAAATTTTGAAAAATATATTTGTTATTTAATTAATTTTATATCTCATAAATTAAGTTATGTCACATATAATTAAATTCCCAAATTTCAAACACAATGCCAATATATATCATTGTTTTAAACTTAATAATATTTTCACATTTTATTCACTTAACCATGGTAATAACTTATCTCTCCCCATTTAAATGGGATGTTTTCAATTCAAATAACCATAGTTAGTTAAAAGCCAAAGAAATCTATGTACAAGTATAGTACTTTTCATCTCTCGGTGCCTTAATCTCAAAACTCAATGTGTTTTTATTAGCTTGTTTTTTTATTGGCTTGGAATTGTTGTTTCAAAATTTGAATCAGGTTTATGATTAGTTTGTTTACAAATTCTTTTATGAATAATATCAAGTGAGGATGAACAATTTTTCAAGGATGATACCTAAGGTAAACCTTAGAATCTTCAAGCTACAAGGTCTCATATATGGGTTCACTAATCTCAAAACTCAATGTGTTTTTATTAGCTTGTCTTTTCTTATTGGTTTGGAATTGTTGTTTCAAAATTTGAATCATGCTTAATATTAGTTTGTTTACAATTTCTTTTATGAATAATACCTAAGGTAAACCTTAGAATCTTCAAGCTACAAGGTCTCATATATGGGTTCACTAATCTCAAAACTCAATGTGTTTTTATTAGCTTGTTTTTTCTTATTGGTTTGGAATTGTTGTTTCAAAATTTGAATCATGCTTAATATTAGTTTGTTTACAATTTCTTTTATGAATAATATCAAGTGATGATGAACGATTTTTAAACGATTTTTAAAGGATGCTACTCAGGGTAAACCTTACAATTTTCAAGGTACAAGGTCAGTGAACAACAAAGTATTACAAGAATATACTCAATAAGAGCTCAACATATCACTTGTGAGAATTGAACTTAGGTGGGGAGGATAACAATCATTCCTCCCAACCACTCAAACTAAACTAAATTAACAAAATGAAAATAAATAATATAATATAGTACATAGGATTATTTTAATTTATTTTTAAATTAATTTTTAATTGTGATATCAAAAATTTTATATATTATTAAATTATATTTATTAGAAATTAAAAATTGTTTTGAAATTTTTAAAAATAAGTAATTAAAATTTATCATTTAATAATTTGTTAACATTTAAAAAAAAATGATAAAGCAACTATATGCGTAATATGCGGTGATTTAATTCAACCATGTTTAACTTTTAATGGTTACACTTTTTTAAAAAGTTTAGAAATGAGATTTAATTGTAGTAAGAAAATGATGTTGAAATTAAGGTACAAATATTATGAAATGTTTTCATCTAATAATAATTAGATGAAATGGTGGTAAATTATTTACTTGAAATTAAGTTACAAATGTTAGGAAATATTTTCATCTAATAACAATTAAATGAAATGGTGGTGAATTATTTACTTGAAATTAAGCTACAAACGTTAAGAAATATTTTCATCTAACATTTTCATTTAATAACAATTAGATGAAATGGTAGTGAATTATTTACTTAAAATTAAGCTACAAATATTTTTATCTAATAATAATTACTTAAATAGTAGTGAATTATCAAATTAATCAATTATTTATTTAATATATTATTTATTGAAGAAGTAACAATTTCGACAATTAATAATATTTATAATTATTTTTTTTAAATTAACTTATATTTAAATTTTAAATATAATTAATTTTTAAATCGTTTCAAATAATTATTATGTTTACGTTCTGTATCTCACAACCTGAATCTTTTCGTTCTTCCATCCTCTCTTATTACACACCATTATTATTTACTTAGAAATTTAATTTGTTACAAGAAAGAATTTTAAAATTTCTACATTTAAACTTCAAAAAACAAGTATAATTTAGCTAGAGGTTCAACTTAAACTATTTTTTTAGGAGGTGTTTTCCGAAATGGAAATGATTAAACTTAATATATAAGTTATTAAATTATGATTTATTATTTATTTAAATAAATTATTTATTCCAAAATTGACGAATGCAATATCAAAGTTACAATGTTAATACATTTTAAAAAATAATCAATTAACCCAACATTGTGTATACTATCTAGGGCCAAATTGTGTATACTATCTAAGGTCATGGGTACTTATTTATAAATTTACACATCTTCAACAAACAGTTTAATAATTAAGAACGAAAACAACATTTTATATAAGATATTATGTGTAGAATTAAAGGATTGTATTTAATAATTTTAAAGGTTTTTAGAAAATTGATTTTATATTGGTAGAAAATGAAACTATTATATATGAGATATTTTTTTGGATTTGGAATTGTATTTAATAGATTTGAAGGTTTCTAGAAAAATGATTTTATATTGGTTGAAAATGACAATCATGAATAATGAAATATTTTTGGTTAAAATCATCTAAATGAAATTGAGAAAACAAAAAAAATCACCAAACTTATAGCAGAGAATTTTACTTTAGGATTGGACACAGAAAATGATAGGTGTCTAAAAAATTTAAAAAAAAAAAAAAAATCATTTAAAAAATTATATTCAATAATGTCAACAATTGGAAATGGAAGAAATGTGCTAATAGGAAACAACAGTGCTAGCCAAGTGGGTCGGATCAAGTGGTTAACATAGTTATTGATTTGATGAGAACTCTATTTTTAAAAGCTCATATTATTTTATGTTAAAACTTTAGAATTAACCTTCAAATCGAAAAGTGATGCTCCCAAATTCACTCTTTTTTTAAATGTCAAAATTACAACTTGTTTAAAATTGTAGCATTAACAATTGATACCATTGCAACCAAAACCCTAAAATCAACCCCCAAATTGAAAAGTGGTGCTCCCATAATCACTCCATTCTTTTTTCAAAGTTAAAATTATGATTTGTTTAAAACCATGACCTTAACAACTGGTAATGTTGCAACCGAATCATTAAAATCAATCTTCAAACTGAAAAATGGTGCTCTTAGAATCACCATTTTTTTTAAAGTTAAGTTTGAAATTGTGGTATTAACAACCAGTACCATAGCAAGAAAAACCTTAAAATCAACTCTTGAATCATAAATTGGTGCTCCCAAAATCATTCATATTTTCCCAAGGTTAAAATTATGACTTGTTTGAAATTGTGGCCTTAACAACTAGTATTGTTGCACCAAAACCTTAAAATCAACCATCGAATTGAAAAGTGGTGCTCTTAGAATTGCCCTTTTTTTCAAAGTTAAGTTTGAAACCATGGTCTTAACAACCACTACCATAGCAAGAAAAACCTTAAAATCAACTCCTAAATTATAAATTGGTGCTCCCAAAATCACTCATATTTTCCTATGGTTAAAATTATGAATTGTTTGAAATTGTGGTCTTATCAACTGGTACTGTTG
Source organism: Picea engelmannii (assembly GCA_009831015.1). NCBI lineage: Eukaryota > Viridiplantae > Streptophyta > Pinopsida > Pinales > Pinaceae > Picea > Picea engelmannii. Next base: position 67,470 of record ML808699.1, on the reverse strand, counting down.
CCCCAAAACCTTAAAATCAACCCCCGGATCAAAAAAAATTGCGTTGCTAGTAGCACCTTTCTTTTCAAGATTAGCAACATTTTTTTATTTTTTTATTTTTTAAATAAGATCTTTTTCCCTTAGCTTTACTGTCTTTTTCCTCTCTTTTTAATGTTTTTCTTTTTATTTTTCATTTTTTTGCAACAATGTTGGGTCATTTTACCATGGTTTAAAAAATGTTGCAATTTTAAGCCCAAAAAAATGGTGTCTAGCAACACCTCTTTTTATTCAAGGGTTGATTTTAATGTTTTAGCTGCAATGGTATTGATTGTTAAGGCCACAATTTCAAACAAGTCATCATGTTAACTCCAAAAAAAGGGGTTGATTCTTGGAGCACTACTTTTTAATGTGGGTGTTGATTTTAAGGTTTTGGTTGCAACAGTACCAAGTGTTAAGGTCGTGGTTTCAAACAAGTCATAAGTTTAACACCGAAAAAAGTGGACAATTATGAGAACACCACTTTTCGATTTGAAGGTTGATTTTAAATATTTGCTTGCAACATTATTGGTTGTTAAGGCCACAGCTTCAAACAAATTATAATTTTAACATCAAGAAAAAAATGGTGATTATAGGATCACCATTTTTTTATTCGAGGGTTGATTTTAAGGTTTTACATAGCAACATTACAAATCATTGTTGTAAAAGGTTGTAATATTAACCTTGAAAAAAAAGGTGTTGCTAGTAGCACCACATTTTGAAATGGGGTAAAAACAATGAATAAATGTGACCTCTTAAAAACAAAAATTATGAAGGGTTCTCATCAAGTACGTAACTATGTTGGTTGAGTGATTTAAGTTTCATGCAATGGGTCTTGGGGTTGATCCCCTGTGTTTATTACCTCTATTACATGCCTAACTCGATATCCCTACCGGATTAGACACGATAATTAATGTCGAGAAGTTTACACTGGATAGTATTTGTGAAACACGGAGAATTTGATCCCAAATGGTTCATTATATAATTCGTCATCTATCTTTGTATGTTTTGGGTGAAAAAACAGGAAGAATTGGCTTGCAAGGCCCATTTTAGGGGTAGATCCCAATTTGGTACTTTTGGGGTCTTTTAGAGTCTATTTGAGGCATCAAATGGCACTTTTGGGGGTCAAATATCTATAATATTAGCTCCTACCCCCTCAATGTTGTTCTACACATTGTAAGCTTCCCAACAGTGCAAAAATCACCTCAATCAAAGTTCATATGCAAAAGTTATGTCTCCCACAAGTTGACCTACCATATTGATTACCATAGTATTGAGTGCACACCACGTCAACCCCCATACTCATACATGTGGGGCTAGTCATGTGTGGACTTTCAAGAAGATTCTAGAGAGTCCAAAACTCTAACATTAATTAAGGATCAAAGCATACAAAAACCCTAACCCCAACCCTAGACGGTTATCAGACTATGTTAAACACTAGGCCACTAGGAAGAGAAAGGGTTCCATTATTTTGGTATTGTTATTGTTCCATAGTTGAACAGACAATCTAGGAGTGGGATATTGAAGCATAACATAGGAGGTAGAATATTTTGTAGTAGCCATTTAGGCCACAGTGTCCATGACAACTCCATAGTGAGTGCCCATTTCTTTGTACTTGCATTTCATAACTAAGAAAAAGAGAGCAAAGCATAGGCCTCACCATCTAGTTGGGTTTTATTCTATATTGGGTTTCCCATGGTTTTATTCTATATTGGGTTTCCCATGCCACATCTTTCGTTCGTTTTTGTGGATGGTATGTTCATTTTCTTGGTCTTTCATTTTGATTTTAGTTATCTCCATAATTTTGAGCACTACGCTAGAAATAATTAATCTAAGATCTAAGGTAATAAACTGCATAATAAAATAATTCATAATATTGTAAGATCTATTGTGATGAACTATTCCAATGGAATATTTACGTCAGTTTACAAATCAAAAGTGCCAAGGGGTTTCCTCACAAGGTTTTCCTTGGGAAAAAAATAAGCCCCAAGGGTTAGCTCAATCAATTAGGGCCACTATCACTAGGACATTATGAATACTTTGATCTAGTTCGATTCTCATAGGGTCAAGCACACTAAGTCTATACTACCCATTTTACATTGTGTACCATCGTCTAAATGAGAGGAAGTGCCTCAGAGTTACCGAGGATTTATTTCCAATGAAAAAAAGAAAGAAATCAACAAGCAAGGGGAAGTCAAATTTCAAGGCTATTTAAAGCTAAACACATTAAGTCATGAAAAACTTGTGATGGTTTAGTTAGGAACTAATGCCCACATGCTATGTTATGAAATAGGAAGATGGGAGCAACCCAAAGAACCATGGGAGGAAAGCTTGTATGGGCTATGTGAGAACAATGAAGTCGAAACAAAACAGCACCTCCTTTATTGCACTATGTACTCTCATATCACAAAAGGGTCCAAAAGTGGCATCGAGAAATGGGTTGTTGCATTCCAAGAAGATTGAGTACAAGTCATCGTAAAGTTGGTCAAGAGATAGATGTATACAAGAAAAGGGTTGTTAAAGAAAAGTTTGAAAGGGCAATCAACATTGACTTACAACAAATCCTTAATTCTATAATATTTGTGTATTGTAACTAAGCACTAGCCATTACTATTTCTTTCTTTTGTTTTCATTATTTTTTTTAATCATTTGATACAACTATTGCTAATTACATATATGTTTTTTTTTTTAATTTGTTATTTTTAGTGTTCAAAAGACATGATAGACAAATTTGTGATTATTTGTTTGTACCATGTAATCTACAATCTATCTAGCCCAATGGGTTAGCTCGAGTGGATGAGTATTGTGGTTATAATGCATAAGTCTTGGGGTTTAGTCCCAGTAATGAGAACCGATAGTTTACCCTATTTACCATCCATAAAAAAAAAATCTACAATCTATCTCAGTTATTGTGATATACAATTATTGTGATATACAATTATTATGATATACAATATCAAAAATAAAATATTTTGATATCTGGGTTAAAATAGTTTTTTTTTGTAAATCTATACATCTTCAAACTCACTTCCCAAAGAAATCAAGAATGGGATCAATCCCAGAACAGAAAGTAGAGTTTATACAACCCTCCATCCTCACATCCATTATTGTTTAGGATTGGACTGTGTATCCATGTTTCACAATAATGGAAACCTTTAAAATTATTATTCAAACATTATAATAATTAATTGAGTGTCAAATCTGTTATACTTTCAAAAAATCTCCATGATAATCAATAACAAGAAAGGTGCATGAACGTGGTAATGTATGTTCAGAGTTTCACATTTCTTAATAAAGATCACATGCATGCATGAGGGACATACTTTATCGCATTCATAATGTTATTCTCGTTAGTAATAAAGTGCACATGCAGCCATGAATTATTACTTTCGTCAACCCTGAATGATTCGTGCAGAGAAATTTCATATTAAAATAATATTTTTTAGGTGATACTTGTTTGATTAAAATAATATTTCTTAGGTGATACTTGTTTGAGTATGACTTCGTATGAAAGTCAAAGAGATTTGTTCAGAGAAACTCTTATTAAAATAATATTTATTTAGGTGATACTTGTTTGAGCATGACTTTTCTGTTATGAAAGTCAAAGAGAATTTTTAGATTGCTATTCAAAGTAATACTACTATTCCATATTTGGATGTAATAGGGATCCAAAGCACCTTTACTTATAACTGGCATTTGGTGTAACATAAGTACTCCTACTAATCTTCCATATTGGCGATAATTGGGATCCAAAGCACCTTTACTTGTAACTTGCATTTGGCATTTTATGTAACATAGGTACTCCTCTTCCATATTGGAAGAGATTGGAACCCAAAGCGCCTTTCCTTATAAAGGGCATTTGATGTAACATAGGATTCTTAGGTTTTACAAGATAAACCATTTTCAATAAAAGTTTATTCAAATTATGAAGTCACACACATTTCAAAGTTTCAAGTTTGTTGGTGACAAAGATACTCTTCTGTGCTCAATAATACAGTTTGACCATCATGTTGGGAAGACTAAGTTAGTTATTGTTAAATTGTCATGTCAGGTGTCTGCTTTCAATTATAATCCCAATTTATTATTGTAATGGCAACTATCTAACAAAGATATGAGATATTATTCAATAATAATAGGAAAATGTTGTATGTTAAATGAACTTGGCTGTATTTAGATGAGTATTTAATGTTTTGTATATTTGACTTTACATTGTTTGATGTAAAATTATTTAAATTTAATAATGTAAAACCTAACATACAGTAAGTATTATGTATAAATATTCTGTATTATTAAGATTATTATTCATCAATGAAGTTATAATTTTATATTTTAATGAAATTATCTAAAAGCAAGTAACAAGACCATGTCTAATTAAAAATTTCTATGAATACAAAGAAATTAAAATACAAATTACAATGACAATTATCATTATTTAATGTTTTGTATATATAGCTTTACATCGTTTGATATAAAATTATTTAAATTTAATGATATAAAACTCTACATACAGTAAGTATTCTGTATTATATTATTTTGTAGGATTATTATTCATCAATGAAGTTACAATTTCATATTCTATTGAAATTATCTAAAAACAAGGAACAAGACCATGTCCAATTAAAAATCTCTATGGATACAAAGAAATTAAAGTACAAATTAAAAATTTCTATGGATGCAAAGAAATTAAAATACAAACTGTAATCACAATTATCATTTTGTATTGTCAATATGAAGTCTTTCATCATTCTCATTAATAATGGAGACTAATACCATGATTTATAGATATAGGTTTTTATTCCAGATACTTTTATTTAGGGATTTTGTTTAAATTTGGGCTAGAAATTCAGAAAAATAGATGGAATTGCAGATTTTAGTAGTTAAGATTACATATTTCAAATGAAGTGGATTTTTTTAGGATGTTGAATAGATTTTATGCATTAAAAACATAATTTAAACAATGTAAAATTGTGATTTCGTCAATAATTGATTTGTTGAATTCCTATAATAATGATAGAAAAAAGTGAAAAACATAAAATTAATTTATATAAGTAATATTAAAGCCACCAAAACCTAAACCTAAGAATGATAGAATATCTGTGTGGCATATGCATGGCAAAATTTTGACAGATAATTTTGTATAAAATGCATTGAATGCCTAAGAATGATAGAAGATATGTGTGGCATATGTGCGGCAAATTTTTATAGATAATTCTAAATAAAATGCATTGAAAGAATATTTTATATCCATCAGACTGGACTTAAATTTGCTTAATATCAATTCGAATTTACACAACTCTAAAGAATATTCTCATATGTGTGGCTGTTGTCTAATGATTGACTAAATAGTCCCATTTTGGACCGTCTTTGCTAGAATCCGGCAAACCAAAAATCCTCAATCCAATCAATCGATTGTCCAAATTGCAATTCTGACATTTAAGGTAGATTCTGTCGTCTCGACTCTAAACTGCAATTCTATTACCCTGGGTCAATCCAGAAACCATAAAAAATGATGGTAGTTTTGAGTTGATGAAGTTGCAGTTATGAGATTATTGTCATTTCATCTGCCAGATGTGGCCCAAAAACATGCCAAGAAAGATGTCAGGAACGAAGTGTTTTAGTAAATGTTTAGCCCACCCCATCTACAGGGCACCCTGGGTCGATCCAGAAACCATAAAAAATGCTTAGATGGCAGATTTGAGTTTCGCGATTATAGCCATTTCATTTGCCAGATTTGGGCCGAACGCATGCGAGAAAAGATGTCAGGAACAGAGTGTTTTAGTAAACACCCCATCCACAGACTATCTATCAATCTCTTGCCCAAGCATGCTGTCACATGATACAACACTTAAAAAACCAGTTCGTTGGGATGCTTTGCATTGAAAATCTGCAGGCCATTGTCACATGGGAAAGGCCAGACTTAATGCTTGTCAGAGATAAAGTTTCAACCATACATGGGTGTTACCTTCAGCAATAATGTTTATTGTCTCCTCTGGGTTCACACTGGCAAATCTGATCCTGCTATTTCTGATGTTGACACTTCATAATTCCAATCTGAGTTGGCAAAAAGGACAACTTCAAAGCAATCAGTTGCTATGGAGAGAAAGCCCTACTCCCTCTAGTAATATAGACTAAAGTAAAGTTATCCTCTCCCACATTTGGTTTTTTTCACGGAATGTTAGACAGTGAGAGAATCAACAATCGGGCCTCTGTTGTATGCATATCCACATATCAAGGGAACAGCAATGAACAATATTGTCCCTGGCTTATTGAACAAAGTATCCATCGTTACAAATACAGCATGGTACTGGTTGGGTCTCACAAATATCGCACAGGCCCAGTAACATGAATTAACGAACCTCAACACCCATGGGGCCAGCCATCCCTTCAAGGCGGAGGAATAATGGGTACCATTCCCAGCTGTCCCATTGGATTATATAAGCAAAGATGATTTGGAGAGTACTCGTGTCAAAAGAAATACCATGAACAAAACGCAGTAGAAACTGCCATGATCAAAAATTTATGAACAGTCGGTGTCAAGTTCAACCTCCCAAGCCACAGTCAGTGTCAACCACCTAAGCCTCAGGTTCGATTAAGCCCCAATCAAAGTCCAAAGATTTAGATTGCATACTAAACCCTGTCAACTCCCTTTAAAGCCAGTTTCTACTTTAGGTGACATGAGAAAGGACTTCCACCTCTACCCATCCTT